>JAPQWV010003347.1:0-42698 GCA_027422505.1 Craterostigma plantagineum
CTAACTTATCAAAATCTGGACATAAATGCCTTGTAGTATATACCTCTTTGCGAGCTAACGTGACAGGTTCATGGTACTTCGATAGCGGGTGTTCCCCACATATGACGGGTACCAAGGAGTATCTCAGTGATTACAAGCCTTAAACAGTGGATCTGTGACGTTCGGAGGTGGTTCTAAAGGTCGAATTCTCAGCCGAGGAAGATTGAATGTGCCCGACTTTCCAAAGCTTAGCAACGTACTCCATGTAGATGGGCTTGTTGTGAATCTGATCAGCATAAGCCAGCTGTGCGACGATGACCTTGAGGTAAGGTTTAATAAGGAGTGTTGTGAAGTTTTTAACCGAAATTCTGTTCTAGTGATGGCAGGTAAGAGATCTAGCGACAATTGCTATCTAGTTGGTGACAAATCTGGTGTGAAGGACGTGTGCCAATTATCAAAGGCCGAGGATGATGTTGTGCTTTGGCATTACAAATTGGGCCACGTCAACTAGAACCCTGGAGCAGCTTATCAAGCATGATGCAATCAGAGGCATTCCGACGCTTAAGGAGTTTGGTAAGATTGTTTGTGAGTCGTGCTTGAAGGGTAAGCAAGTACATGTTAGTCATAATGTTGAGCAACATGCTTCGCAACATTTTAATAATGCTCACTGTTTCAGTTGATTCACATGGATTTGATGGGTCCTATGGAAGTTGATAGCATAGGAGGTAGAAAATACGCATATGTGCTCATGGATGACTTTTCTAGATATGCATGGATTTTCTTTCTTAGGGAAAAATCAGAATAAGAAATTTTGTGCGATGATTAGGAAGTGCATCTATCTTTCGTATTAGGCTGATCATGGTAGGGAGTTTGAAAATCAGTACTTTGATGAATTCTGTGATAAGAAAGGTATTGTGCATGATTATTCATCTCCTAAGACGCCCCAACAAAATGGGGTGGCCGAAAGGAAGAATAGGACTTTACAAGAGATGGCTCGCGTTATGTTACTTTCTAAGAATGTTTCTAAACGTTTTTGGCTTGCATACTGCTTGTCACATTTTGAATCGTGTTTTCTTTAGGCATGATACTAAAAAGACCTCATATGAACTGTTGAATGGAAAGAAGCCTACGGTTAAATATTTTCATATCTTTGGATGTTTTTGTTACATGCTAAATGATCGTGAGTATTTGACCAAGTTCGATTCAAAAGTGATAAATGCATTTCTTAGGATACTCGTGTAATAGTCGTGCTTATCGTGTATATAACTTGCGCACGAAGTCTGTTCTGGAGTCAGTGAACATTGTATTGATGATGCTACTGATCTTTACAAAGTGTCTCCTCAAGTTGATATTACATAGATTATACAAGCGGTCAATGAAAAGAGGAGACAGAGGATGCCATGTTGAGCCAACATCGGACTCAAATCTGCGCCCGAACAGAACGATGATGCGGGACCCAGCGAAGTACGATGAGATCCCCCTGCGAAGATTCAAAAAGATCATCCCACTGAACTCATTATTGGAGAGAGAAGTAAATGAAGGAAGGAAGACCAGAGACAAGCCACGCAAAGACTACAAGTCTATGGTAAGAAACGCATGTATGAACTCGCTATACGCTGAGGTACGCTTTAACTGCTTTGTTTCTGAGATAGAACCCAAGAATGTCCTTGAAGCTCTCAAGGATAATTGTTGGATAAATGCGATGCAAGAGGAACTCTTGCAGTTCGAGAAAAACCAAGTGTGGTCATTAGTTCCACGGCCAAAAGACACTAATGTCATAGGCACTAAGTGGATATTTAAGAAAAATCTGATGAACTTGGTAGGGTTGTTAGAAACAAAGCTCGTCTAGTAGCTCAGGGTTACACGCAAGTAGAAGGAATAGACTTTGATGAGACGTTCCCGTTGCTAGGATAGAATCAATTAGACTTCTGTTAGCTATAGCATGTTGGCTTAACATTACATTACATCAAATGGATGTTAAGGGTGCTTTCTTGAATGGGTATATTGATAAGGAAATCTATGTAGAACAGTCGAAAGGGTTCGAAGATCCCCATTATTCTAACCATGTTTTAAGCTGCAGAAAGCACTGTATGGGTTGAAGCAAGCACCTCGAGCTTGGTATGTGAGGTTAGCAACATTTTTACTTGAGTTCGGTTTCACTCGAGGTGAGGCGGATCATACTCTTTTTGTAAAAAGGGTCGCATCCGATATTTTGATTGCTCAAGTATATGTTGATGACATTGTTTTTCGCTCAATCTCACAAGTTTTATTAGATCAGTTTGTGCAGGCAATGAACACTACGTTTGAGATGTCGATGATAGGCGAACTAACATATTTTTCTAGGTTTGCAGATTAAGCAAAGTAGCGATGGGATCTTTATGTCCCAAGAGAAGTACGCAAAGAACACGGTCAAGAAGTTTGGACTGGACACGGCAAAGGTAATGAAAACGCCCATGGATTCTACGCAGAAGGTAAGTAAATACATGTTGGGCAGAATGTTGACCCAACATTGTATCGTTCTATGATTGGCAGCTTATTGTACTTATCTGTGAGTAGACCTGATATAATGTATAGTGTTTGCGTATGTGCTAGATACTAGTCTGAACCTAAAGTGATGCATCTTAATGCTGTTAAGCGAATTCTTCGTTATGTGAGTGGATCGTGTAGTCTAGGACTATGGTTCTCCAAAGATACTAATTTGAGTCTTGTAGGCTATAGCGATGCTGACTGGGCCAGTGACGAGGATGACCGCAAGAGTACAAGTGGCGGCTGTTTCTTCCTAGGTAATAACTTGGTTTGCAGGTATAGTAAGAAACAGAACTGTGTGTCTTTATCTACTGCTGAGTCGGAATATGTTGCGGCGGGTAGTTTTTGCACGCAATTATTGTGGTTGAATAGCATGTTATGTGACTATGGGTTAGAGTGCGAAACTGTGCTTATGTATTGTGATAACCTTAGTGCTATTAACATCTCTAGGAATCCCATCCAACATTCTCGTACAAAGCATATAGATATTAGGCATCATTTTCTGAGAGATATGGTTGAAAAAGAGTTAGTCCGCATTGAGCATATAGACACTAAGAATCAGTTAGCAGACATTTTACGAAAGCATTGGATTCTGAAAGGTTCTCGGACCTGAAGAAATCCATAGGTTTGCACATGTTAGTCTAAATGTTGGTCCAGCATATGGATCAACATAGCATATGTCGAATTTAATAGTTGCTGCTTTAATATTTGGTTTGATATTCTGTTCTGTTTTCTTGTGAAATGACTTGATTCTTCTTGACTGGTCCCTAAATAAACCCGATCCCTTTTTTATAGGCTCTTGGTAATACGTCCCTAGGTACACGGCATTCGCTGTGACAATGTACTCTTTGCGACTAAAAACCAATCCTTAAGTATAAGCTGCTCAAAAACTCTCGGCTAGATATAGGTATTTGGTAATAAGATTCCTTAGGTACACGGCATTTGCGGTGACGATGTATACTATGCGACAAAAAGCCGAACCTTGAGGCTGAGGGTATAAGAGCAGTGCATAAATTCGTTGGATATGTGAGATGAAAGGGTAGAAATAAAGGGAACTGGTTTTGAGAAGGATTAAGCAGATAAGTCTAGGATTACGGAATTAGAATGTTGAGTCAAATGTTAGGGCAACATGTGTGACTGTCAGTTTGATATTGCTACATTTTGTGCTTTCGTCTTTATTTGTGTCTGTTCTGAGTACTGTTTTTGTTAGTCTTTTGTGTCTATGTTTAGAAATCTCTCAAAATTGCATTAGAAACTCGAAGAACTGCTTGTTACATTTGTCTCAAGTGATCATCAACGTCGCTCAAACGGTTAGTATTTCTTGATTCTACCTTGACTTTTGACTTAGTTGTCTTTTGGTTGAATCATGATCTGAACTGCTCCTATTTATTCGCATGACTTAGTCTTCAATTAGCTCCTATGTGCTTGCGTGTTTCATTCGAAAATATACTATCTTTAGCTCCATGATTTTATTAGGTAGTTTGTGAACTTGTTTCGAATTTATCATCCTATATGCCTAAAAATCTCATTTGTGCCTAACGTTAGTTTTAAGTCCCAATTATCCCACTTTCTATCATTGTTGAGTGGACAGTTTATTGTGTAACCGTTGGAACTGTATCATTAAGCTGATTGTTTTTAAGTTTCACTATTCACGCAACCCTAATCTTCAAAACTTGAGTCTCTCTCTAGAAATTCTCTGTGCTCCTCTGTGCTTATTCACAATTTCTTCACCCTAATTTTCATCCGAGTTTCTTTGATTCCTTCTCTCGAAATGTCGAACTCACCAAATCGTGTAGGAACCCAGAATGTCAGCCCAACATCGAGCGAAAACAGTGTACGACGTGCACCCAATTCAGACGCTGCCTGCGCCAATCGTCGACTTCGACGACGTGCCTCTTAGTGTACTCTGCCAATCTGCTGTGGGACCACGTCCGTCCAAACAAGTGTGGTGGGAGTTGCGATTAATGTGCCAATTCCACCGTCGAACTCACCTCCTATAACTCACGGTGTGTCTGCCACCAAACCCACTGAGCCAACACCACCAAGGTCTTCAACTGCTCAAAAGCCAGTGGCGAAGAAGAAGAAGACCTCTAAGAAGCCGCGACCACCCACAGCTGCTCAGAGTTCTGCCCCAAAGACGCGCCAAAGCAACCGTCTCAGACAAGCTCGTGTTTCAAAGGGGCCAAATCAACTCAGACAAGCCCATTACCCTCTCAAGCTCCTCATATGAGACCAAGACAGAATCATCGATGGATATGCCTACTCAGATGGCCAGTGAAGTCCCGGTTCAGGGGGAGACGAGTGCCGCTGCCCCACCTCAAAGCCCCACTCAAGAACAGGCTCATGCTTCGCTCTCATCACCAGAAAAGGCGTCCACTGATGAAATCATTGACTGCACTACATATGATCGACTAGACACAGAGGTGGTGAGCCCAGGGGGAGGTACATCTTCTAAAATTTCAGGTTCACCTTCCTCTGAGAGCGAAGACGAGGACGAATTTGGAGCTGCAGAGACCCTGGCTGTGTGGAGGGCCAAACTGCAAAAGAAAGCAGGCAAGAGGCCAATGGGCTCTGAGGACAGACCATCAAGAAAGCTCGACCATCTGAGTCCTCGCAGCAAGCCGCCAGCAGCCACGACCAGTCGCAAGTTCCCAGCGACAGTGAAGATGTTGAGGAAGATGTTGACCCAACATCTGAGTCGGACTGGGACACACCTCTGCCAAGGGGGATGTTCTACGCCCCACTGAATGAAGAGCTTTGGCCTCATTTCAGCCAGAGGGTGTTGCGAGTAGAGAGAACGGCTGACGAAGGAAGTTTCCGCCGAAATGGCATCATGGAATTCTTGGAGTCGAGAAGCTTTGACAAGACAGTGACGAGGTTTGGGACTTACTGCGACACAGTAGTCCGGGAGGTATATTCTAATCTTTCGCCGAGTATTAATGATCCTAGTTCTGGGAGATATGGAAAACTTTTCTTGAGGGGGAAGTTGTATGAATTTTCGGCTGGGGCTATTAACGAATTCTTGGGGACACCTAGTGTTGATATGAACGAAGAGTACGATAATGATGAAGTGGTGTCCTTTTTGACTGGGGGTAGAACTAGGGAGTGTGATGGAAATTTTTCTTGCAGTTTTTTAACGTCCCTATACTCTACTATTCAAAATCGGCATTTACAATTGGTGGCCTACTGCAAATGAGACCCGAGTGGCGGAGAGTATGGCTCATATACTCTACGCACTTGGGAAAGATCTACCATAAATCTGGGTGAGTTAGTGCTAGACCAACTGGCCAAGGAAGCTGAAAAGATATCGCGGGGATTCTGCCATTTCCCTCGCTGATCTTTGGAATGTTGGTGCGGGGAGGTTTTAAGCCGACTCGAAGGATGTTGTGGTGTTGATGAAGGTGACATACCCAGTTTCGTACATGCACCTAGCAGGGCCGAATAAGATCGTCGATCTGCCATGGAAAGCCCCAACTCAGAATGTTGAGCAAACTGTTGCGTCAACATCCACATCTCATGACAGCCTGCAGCAAAAAATAAGGACTCTTGAAGACACGGTCGTGCTCCCGACATCGCAGCTTGCTACCTTAAAGGAGATGCTTTCTTCCCAAAAAGGGGGAGAGGCAGAAGGTGCTAGGGCAGAGCCGAGCGGACAAGGCGAAGTCAGGGCAGTTCAGGGGAGCTCGTGAGGAAGAGAACGTTCAGGCGGATAATCAAGAAAGAGAAAGAACTGGAGTTGGAGCAGAAGCGGCAGCTGGTGATGAAGCTAGAGGAGAAGAAGCAGAGGAGTCGATCGATAGTCTAAACATTTAGACTTCGATCTTTTGTGCATGTGCTTGGTGCTTTTGTTTGCATGCCTGCTTTGCCTCTTATTTGTGTGCGCCTGTTTTTAGTTTGGACCATGTCTTTTATTTTTTGCAGATTTTTCAGGAACCCTTATGGCTTGTACTAATTAGTAGTACTTTGGATAGTTTTTTGTACTATTCTCTTTGTCGTCTAAATTTAACCTTTTTGTTTTGTGGTTGAGTTGATGTTGCTTTCAGGGGGAGTATTGCTAAGAATGACTTCTGCTTTGGTTTTGGGAAGAAAGATAAAAGGGGATATTGTTAATGTTGAGCATTCAGCATTAGCAATGTTGGGGTAGCATTCTAGTCAACATTTGTTGGCCGAGAATGTTCCATTTCTCAGTTTTATCTTTCATGCCCAAAACTAATTTAATTAATAATGTGGCATTTTTATAGTATTGTGCAGGACATATTCAAGGAAGCGAATGGATCAAACCGCGTGGAAGAAGTGTGGATGAGCTAGAGCAAAAATAGAAGTGGAGCATGCTAAAAATAGGGAGCTTGGTGAACAAGTGAAGACCTAGTGCTTGGAGCTGACCAAGTCGAGTCCAAGTCCCTAACGGTCCACTAACTGTCAAAATCACTTAGTGGACGTTGTGGGAGGTTACTAACTCGTTTTGTGAAGTCGCCCCAAAGTCGAAGACATATAAAAGGGACTTCACTTAACCGTTTGAAGATACGGAATTTACAACGAGCGAAAATCGGAGCCTTTGAGCGAGTTCATTCTTTTAAGAGAGTTTTCTGTTTAGTCTAGCTTTTAAGGTCGAGAGATCCTTTACTTTGCTGAATCATTTTTTATTCGTAGGTTGTGCTAGACGTAGTTTTTACTATCTTGTTGATAGTTTGTAATCCATCTTTATAGTGGATTTTTGCCTCTTGAGGTGCGCAGCAAGTTATTTGACTTGCTGCATAAAATTACTGCTCGTGTCCATTTCGTTTTACCACTAAGTACTTATCATTCCGCTGTGCGTTTTAAAAGTGAGATTGAGTGTTAGCCTAACATTCCGTCCAACATCAGTTTAGTATTTAGTGTTTTTACATCCATTTTGTACGGGACCACCTTCAGTGGCAAAGTATCTTGACGAAGTTCCGAAGGAAACGTGGACGCGAGCATATTGCCCTAGATCAAGATACAACATAATGACGACCAATGGATCAGAGTCTATAAATGCGGCTCTACGTGGACAGAGAGCTTCCAATTATTGGACTGTTGGACTCGATTCATTGACTAACGTCATCATGGTTCAGCAAGCATCGGCGATCTGCGGAGGCTTCAATCGCCGCGGACATGACTAGATTTACGCCGAAGGTGGAGTCGATCATACGAGAGCGTTTCGCCGAGTCGCAAAATTTCACGCGTCGGAAGTTGGGCATCTAACAGATAACGTGTTCGGGCAGCATGTGAACGAGGTGTTCGATTTGGGGCTGCGCAAATGCACGTGCATGATGTTTGACATCGATCGTATCCCATGTCCACATGCGATTGCAGCTTGTGGTTGCGCCCAAGTTTCAGTGTATTCATTAGTGCACAATTATTATACCTTGGAGATCTAGAGGTTGGCATACGAAGGTACTATACGGACGGTCATGGATCGCATTGAAAGTAGTATGGATATGTTGCCGCCTCTTGTTGGTTCACAACGTGGACGACCCCAGAAAAATAGGTTTCCTTCGGTTGGTGAATTTGGTAGGAGATAAGGTTGTAGTGTTTGCGCATATTTGTATTACGTACGTTTATACGTTGCAATTTGTGTTCTGTTATGTTAGGTTTTGATACGTGTGCGTCTGCTTTCTGTGTTGCGTTGCCATGTTATGCTTCGTTTACGTAACACACTTTAGAAAAAGGGTAATTCTATTCACACCCCCTATTTACTAAATACACCCCCCACTAACATAAATACTACTAAATATAGTATGTGTTCAAGTTAATTAATTCTTTTTTTTCTCTCATATTATTGCATTCAATTCATAGAGAAATTTTAACGTAACCAATTTTATATTAGAATTCAGCAAAATATATAAGTATGGGTATATTTTTTTTATATGAATTATATTTATACTATCTATAATATTAAATATTATATTATTTATCTATAAGATTATTTTATTCAAATAGGTTAATTATTAGTATTACTGATAAACAAAACAGTAAAAGTGTAGATTAATATAAAAATAAAATAGTAATAAATGAGATGTGTTAATAAAAAATAAGTTAACTAACACAATTATAATTGGGTATGTTGATTAATTATTGCACTATATGGTTGTAGAATTCGTTCTCCTTGTATGTGAAGTATTTAATGTTCTATTGTCATGTTGCACTATATATGTAACGTATTTAATGTAACGCAAGGGGTGTGCATAGTAGCACCCATTAGAAAATTACGGTACGAATATGAAAATAGAAAACCCTTATGCACAGATTCGCAGGGGTCCGCATCGCGTATGCAGCGAAGCCCGCACGGATGTGCATGAGACCCCTACACATCTTTGTGGTTGCCGCCAGATCCCCTGCCATAACGTGAAGGTCCCCTGAGATTAAGTTTGGGTCTCATGATAGTAACGCGGGGGTCCCATGAGTCTTGTGCGCAGGGAGGTCGCGTTACGAGCATGGGACCCAAACGTTAAAGGCAGGGGACCTGCCGATTACCACACGGTACCCGCACATTAGGGTTAGTCATGTTCGCTTATTGAGTGAGCCAATAATTGCTCAATTATTGGTCAAAAGTGACATGTCAGAGCAGTGTCTCTATTTATTGGTCAAAAAGTGACATGTCAGAGCAGTGTCACTATACAATATGTACATGACAGATGATTTGACATTTTATTCCCGATTTACTTGAAATGTTGTGAAAATTTAATAATATTAAATTCCTTAATAAGATAATAATTAATAAAAAATTAAGTGTGCGTTAAAAAAATAAAAATAAAATAACCACTCGATTAACAATATCTAACTCCAAGTTAAAACAAAGAAATATATTTTACAAAATGTATTTCAAGTCGTACGATCACTGACGTGAATCTAGTAAGAGAGCACCCGAGAAAACATACTCATGTTTTAATTTATGTAGGCTGTAACAATCTTATAAACTGAACGTAATTCTTGTGATTTACTCCAATTTTTTGTTCTGTGCTATTTTAGATGACTTTATATTGTAGTCTACAATAAACAAAGTATAAATACGCTCAATAATCGCTTACTTCCAGAATTAACATTGCAAAAATTGCACATGTAGGGGCATTTTTGGACAGAACTCTTATAACAGGGGAACGAAATTGCATAGTAATTACGTGGTCCCGTGAAAATTTATGTCATGCATTAATTCGAAATTTTGATTTCGTAAAGGGCAGACTTCGTTATGCATGACTTGTATACCTGCAGGGAGCGTTCGTAGATAACACGGAAAAGTTAATATAAAAAGTTAAGTTATGTCAAATCACTGCAATCGCATTATTTTTATGTCAACTACACACACTTCGAATGACAAATGGAAAACACTGACAAAATCAATTCACAATTCTATACTGATATCAAACACACGTAAAATTAATATCAACAACTAAAATTAAAATTAAAAGATAACACAGAAAGTTTATCAACAACAGAAGAAAACTAGAAAGCTATCAAATCACTTAAAATTCAGTTCTTTTTATTTTTTACGTCAAATCACACATCAGTCTGACAAAAAGTTTGAAACACAGAAAAACACAATCTTTCACAATTCTAAACCCTAAATTCATATCCAACACACGTAAAGTTAATATCAAACAAGTAAAATTAAAATTCAACAGAGAATTCCTCAACACATGAAATTTATACTCAACACAGGAAATTTTAATCAACAAACAAAATTACTAAAAACTGTCCCAATCTTTATTCAAAATAGAACATGCGAGGTATTTTCTAAACTCCTTCATATGAGTTTGATTGAGCCGGAGGACGTCGTCCTTCTTCATCATAAGCGACATTGCCGCCCGCAACATCGCCACGCCAGCTTCTCCCCTGAAAATCATATCCAACATGACACTTATTTTTAAACACTGACGATCGATAAATAAAACGCAATATTCATGAAAACTTACTCATTTTGTCTTCTGAACTCGTGACACCAACCAACTGGCCAGCTCTTGCCCTTGTTAGGCATGCGTTTTATCATACCCAGCTCTTTGAAAATAGCCGGGATTACGATCCGAAGTTTGTTGACGTCGTCGACGATATAGCGCCACTCAAAGCCAGCAGGCACATCAGAGTCGTAAATCGTGAACTCCTTTTTTGATACATCAACAACGAACAACGCCCATCGGCCTCGCGTACGCATGGGGATGGCAACTTGGGTCGCTAGATCCCACGACCTGCTCTTCCAATCTTCCTCTTCTCCCTTTGCGAACGGGAGCAATCTCTTGAAGGCTTTCCCACATGGCTTCCCGACTAGGTTTAGCACCTCTCGCTCATCGACGAGCGTCTTAAACCTAGTGGGCATGTACGCGACTGAACTCGCAACCGATTTGCTAACTTTCTGCAAGTTGACGATCCCAGCGAGGCATTCATCGACGTGCTGCAATAAAATATAGACTGTTTTTCAACACATTTTGAGTAAAGCTGATGAAAGGTATTTGGTAATTCATACGTACCATCTCATCGAGTGGAATACCCTCAGTCGCAAGGTTCAGGAGCCATTCAGGGTCGTGTTGTTGTAGCTTTCCGTCGATTTTGGCGCCGGTAATCTTCATGTTGCAAAAGAGTACGCTCGACTTATGGCCAGAGTTTGGTTTGCGTTGTACTGGATATGCCGCTCGAACGCCGAAAGCTTTGGAGTTTTGACTGTATTCGTCGAGGGGAAATCGGTGAACGGCATCATGTGTTACCAAGATGGATTCTTCGTCCGCTCAGAGGTCTTCTCTCTCACGATGCCTTTTCCTTTGTCGGCGTGCGTCTCCAACTGATTGTCGTCCTCTGGAGGCTCGGCGTGCGTCTCCAACTGATCGTCGTCCTCTGGAGGCTCGGCATGCGTCTCCACCTGAGCGTCCTCCTCCTGAACATCGGCGTGCGTCTCGACCTCCCAATGCGCGACATCGTGAACCCCGAGACCATAAGCGCCTATCCACGACGATGGGACCACCTCTTCTCTTCTCTCTGCCTCTTCGTCGGTCCATTCCGGTTGGACATAGTCTCTGTAACGGGAATTCGCCCATTCCGACGGACTGTGACCATCCCATGCCTCCTGGCTCGGACAGCCATCCGGTCCCATGTACGATGTGTTCCATCTCTCATCGTAATCTATACAAGAAAATCCAAAAATAACTAGATATTATTTTTCACGTCCTTAAGTATAAAAACTTACCGTAACCCCGTTCGGCGTGTGTATCGTGCGATCCACCTCCAAACTCGCTTGTTTCGACATCTACATCGTAAATAGTAACTTTTCAGTAATCTACAAAACTAATTAAAAAATTAATTATAAAAAACTTACTATAACGAGGTTCTGTAGGGGAGTGCGCGATCCAAGCCCAAATCTGCTCGCCAAGGATTGAACCGAGTTCCCCAACTCTCTGAGGCTGTCGCCCCACGATCGCATTTGGCTCCAATGTTCCTCGTACGCATCCCACCTTCTCTCGTTCGTCGACCAACGTCGACCAACTCGTAACTGTTGGAATTGCGTGTCAAGTGCGTCGAATCGCCCAAACATGTTGGTGAAGTTTTGATCCACACGACTCGACCAGTCCTCAAAGCGTGCCTCCGAGGCGAAACCATGTCCACTCGATGGACCCGCCCCTGGAGTTGCATGAAAGCCGTGCTCGTGCGGCTGTTCGGGGATGTCGTCGTCGCGACGGTTGTGCTCGATCTGGTGGACTACCTCAGCTTCGATATTCTGCCGGCTATGGCCCTCGCCGCGATGGCGGTGTCCCCGGGAGCACCTAACCTCCACTCCCTGCAGGAGTAGAAACGTCACACGATCGAATGGCTCGTGTGCCGGCCCAACGTCCAAGACGCTGTCCATATAGTGCGCCGCCTCCAGCTCGTCCACTGACGGCACTATCAACCCTAGTACATGGTGGGACTTGTCAGCAGCCTCTGCGACGCTCTTCAAAGTCGGGCAATTCTTGCGCCCCACTCCTTCGTCCGCCACCTGAGCATGCGTGGCGTGAAATCTTCTTCTTTACGCACCGCATAGGCCTCTGCAACGCCCGGATGCACTCATAAGCTAGTATCTGAATACAAATAACGCAAAAAATATTAGCAATTTACTTATATGTAAAAACAAGGTATGCAAAGAAGCTTAATAATAAATCACTTGAAGTGGCTGTATGAACCCACTTATCAGCCACTCCTGTGGGTTCTCCCGTAGATTTTTCTTAACAGTGCGTATGACATCCTTGAAAGCCTCGCTGCCCCAAGGATACTGCGAGAAAGCAAACCGGTCTTCAGCGAGGTGAAGGACCCAAGAACTGACGACGGTGTCCTTCTTGGACCTTCGAGGCAGCAACACCGCGGCGGCGAAGTAGCCGTCCGCCAACTTGAGCTTCTCGAAGTCGACACGTTCCTCGTCGCAGCCAACTCCTCCAACGCCTGCTTGACGTTCGACAGGCGAATTGTTGATCTAGCACCAAAATGCCTCCTCGTGAATGCTTCATCGCTTGTCACCGCCGGTGTCGCGGCTGCGAACTTGAGCCCGGTGATTAGGCAATACTCCGATTTTGAAAATCGAAGTGGTTTTTTGCCAACAACCATCCACAGCTCTTCGCGGTGTGCAGCACCGTCTGCCTCTGGATGAGGTACCACAACAACTTAAGCGAGAGGCGGAAGTCCGGCTCGACCATGACAAGGTGGCCGAACGGACTCTGGGCACAATAAACGTGCAACTCCTCATCGTTAAGGCACTGTCTTATCAGCTGGCCGGCCTCGCCGTATAGCGAGGTCACCGTAGTACGACAATCAGGAACTTCGGCACTTGTGCCCAACTGCTTCTTCATCACAACCGAATTTATACGTAAAACACAGGTTAGCCAATTACTTGGTATGAATATTAAAAATCGAAAACCCTTATGCACATATGGGTAGGGGAGATCATATGTGACAGTCAAGCACAGATGCGAATGAGACCCCTGCGCATGAGCAGGGGACTGTGCGTATTTTCAAGGGACCTGTGTGTGTTTTCACGGGACCTGTTCGTATTTTTACGGGACCCGCCCATAAGATGATAGACTAGGCACGGGTCCCCTGGCTATAAGCGCGGGTCCCCTGATCGTAGCGCGCGGGTCCCGTGTTGTTCATCACAGGTGCAAGGTCACAAGACCCATGCGCTACGAGCAGGGAACCCGCTCGTTATAACCAGGATACCACGCTTATACGCAATGGACCCGTGTTGGGACCATCATTTTATGGGCGGGTCCCATGAAAATGGGCCTGTTCAGTTCAATTCTAAGCACGGTCCTATGCTTATCAGCACGGGTCCGCACCGAATTAGGGTTTGTTGCGTTAAATTGAAGAAGACGCAGAGTAGAAAAAATACCTTCTGGGTGTTTGCGCTGATTGCCATTGTCGATTTACGCTCTAGGACTGGGTTTTACTTGCACAGAATAGTTGGTTGCAGAGAAACGATTTGCAGGGCGTTTTGTGTGCAGGAGAAAAACGATTGAATTGAATTGAAAGTTAAAGTGGTGGTTTTCAAATGCTTTTTTACTTTTACTGTTCCATCACGGGTCAGTTACTTGCAGTTAAACCTGAAAACCCTTTAATGTAATACCCCTTCAGTTGATTAAATAACTAACCTAATTAAATTAAATAAATACCATGCAATATCTATATTTTTTAACGGAACTAAATATTATATTATAAAATATAGTTAATTTAAAATATAGTACTAATTATATTGTCAGGGTCACGTACATCAATAATAGCAAATCTTGATAAAATTATTAAATAATTTATTCTACCATTCTCGCCCTTCTCCACCAAGCGGAGCTTGGTCGACATCCTTCTGCACGGCGTCGTTGACAACCTCGATCCAACCTGGGCCTTGGATCACTTCGCTCTCAGCCTCGTCGTCGTCGTTTCGGACAGCCTCGGGTGCTTGTCCTTCGATCACTTCTCTCATACCATCGTCGTCGTCGACCTAGAGCATCGTCATCGCCGTTTAGGAATCTGTCGATCTCGGCCACGATCCATACCCTCCTTTGGGAGAGGTCGACGCCGAGGTCGGCCTCTAGACGGCGGCGGACGGCGGCGGCCGTGGTAGTCCAGGGGTCCGAGTGACGGACGATTTCGTGGAGGCGGGCGACGATTGGACGTCCGTCAGCATTCTTTCTATTTTGTTTCTGGGATTATTTAAAAATGTTAGATGCTGTGTGTTTGATAAATCCAAGCCTTATAAAGCTTGCAAAACACCGTAAGAGCTTCCCAAAACCCTAACATATAGCGCGGGACCAAGCTCTAGTACACGGGACCCAAGCTCTAGTGCGCGGGACCCAAGCTCTTGTGCACGGTACCCAAGCTCCTGTGCGCGGGATTCGAGCTCTTATGCGCGGGTCCCATGATCTAGTGGGCCGGCACTAATGTGCGAGGACCATGCACTGATGCGCGCGGTCCAATGAATTTAAGTGCGGATCCCGTGAATTTATTCGCCGCACTAATGTGGGGTCCCATGATGTAACGCGCGGGTTGCCTGCTTTCAAGCAGGGTCTCCGGATCAACTGGAAGTAAAAACAATGAACATGTTCAGCCTTCCAAACCGGTATTTCAAAGCTTTGAGAACCCATTTTTAGGACTGAGAGTTACAAATTTAGATGGTTATATTCAAAATACGACCCGGAAAAATACTTACACTGAAGCGTGAGGTTCGAATCTTTCGTTCGCCGAGGACTTTCCAGTGTTCCTTCGCCTGTGAAGAAGCTGATACGAGGTCGGGGAATTTTTCTTAAGGACGATGATGAAGAAGAAGAATAATTAGGTGAGGTGGAATGAAGGCTTTCTGCCGCAAAATGGACGTGCAGCTTTTAATTCATTTTAGGCGTTGTTGTATTATATTTTTGTTTTTCTTTTTTTTTTTATTAATATTAAGGGATTAGAAGAAAATGATTAAGTGTTAATTAAAAGAGTGCTATTTTTTTAAACTTGACCACGTCAAAGGCTATTTTTTAAAAAGACCCCAAGAAAGAGAGCCTTTTATAACAAATGAACTCTGGGCCTTGAAGATAGGCCTTTTAGCCCATTACAAAATCGGCTGATTAAAGCTTCACGGCCCAAATAACATTGTAGGGACTACACGGCCTTTAAAAATTTATACTGGAGTCACAAGATTTATTTCATCGAATAACAATTAAAGTACATGCAAGTTCTCAATCATTTTTACATCATGCTATACACTGAATTTTTAGTCAATTTCATGTTTACGCTTTATGTGGCAACTGCTATGTGATATGATATACTAATGACCAATAGAATGAGTTAATTAGTGTTACGTATCATCTAATGTTGATGTGATATGTCGACATGGCACGAATCAATGTCACATTGAGCACCATAAAATTCCTCATATGTGCATCTGTCATTTAAAATCATAACGTGGCAACCAATAATGGTCCTCGGTTTAAAACATATATTTGAAAATCACTGAGTGGCAAGCAACAAGGTCCCTTCTTGTTGGCTATTTTCTATACACTGGGGTTATTGGTAGGTAATATCAAATTTTATATTAATGAATTCTTAAAAATTAATGACTGTGAAGTAAGAGATAGGCTTGAAAAGATTATTTTATTTTTCCTTGGAATTGTTTTATGACCAAATAACTGTCGGCACGCGGGCATTTTATCCTCTAGCTACGGCTCATAACACCGATTAAGGCGAAAATAATCAAACGGTCCAGAAGAGGGGTCCACCAGAAGCTCCATGCACCGCACAACATAAGATCACCTCTCTCAAAGCTATTACAAAGTTGATATTTCGTAGGGACCCACACGTCGACACACACCCACAGACAGATAGATAGATGAAATAAAACGTTAGCCACACTACTGGAGTTTCCTTCGTTAAATCTTGCGCCCAAATATCTCAGCGCTTTGAGAAAATGGCGACGGTAGAGCCGACGCACGCGCCGGAAGAACCAACGAAGGTCGCCGAGCATACGGAGGAGCCGCCGCCGCCAGCGGCGGAGAAGCCAAACGACGCCGTTGTGCACGACAAGCCAGCTTCAGCCGAGCCACCTCACGGCGAAGAAGGAAAGGCGGCTATAGTCCCAGCAAGTATGTGATGTGATGTTGAATATAAGCAATGCTTTTTAGCTCTTTTCTATTTATTCTTTTATTTTTGTTTTTAAATGTATGCTTTCGATTCGATACAGAGGAGACTGAAGCTGAGCCCAAGAAAGCCTCGAAAGGGTCGCTGGATAGAGGTAGATTACGACTGATAGTTTCTTGTTGATTATTATTATTACAATATTCTGGGATTTTTCTGTGGTGTAACTATGTTTTTGCTCGTAAGAACAATCTTTTTCTTCTTGTCCTCCCTTACATGATTTGTCGTCTGTGGCTTCGTTTTGTTGTACGTAGATTTTGATACTTAAAGATGCGATTTTTACTTCTAATATTTTTCTGGGCTGAATTTCAGGAACTCGGTAATAATTCGAAATTGCAGATGTGGCCCTTGCAAAGCTCGAAGATGATAAGAGGTTGTCTTTCATCAGAGCATGGGAAGACAGTGAGAAATCTAAAGTAGACAACAAGTAAGCCTCTTTTGCTGGCAAAACATAATGTAATAAAATCTTATTTCTAGCCGTTAATTAACTCGATTTGCTACGCCTGACAATACATTATGCGTTCTTTTCTTACAGGGCTGAAAAGAAGCTTGCTGATGTACTTTCATGGGAGAATAGCAAGAAAGCATCTATCGAAGCTCAGCTTAAGGCGATCGAGGTAGCTAACATCATAACAATATCAGACAAGCTTTCTTGGTATATTTCAACTTCGGATATAGAAACTTACAAAGCAATAAACTCCCAGGAAAAAATGGAGAAGAAGAAGGCAGAGTACGCTGAGAAGATGAAGAACAAAGTAGCTTTGATCCACAAGCAAGCCGAAGAAAAGAAAGCCATGGTCGAAGCTCAACGAGGAGAGCAGTTTCTCAAGGCCGAGGAATTGGCTGCAAAGTACCGCGCGACGGGCCATGCTCCGAAGAAGGGCCTCGGATGCCTTGGGCGTTGATAAAGAAAAAGAGTAACTAAATTTTTAGTTCTTATTTCATTTTGTGTTGTTTCTGTAAGATTGTCAAAGATTGTTCTTTTTCTTTTTGAATGGCTGTTCTTTTGTGTGCTGTTGTGGTGCTATGTTGTTGTATTTGTATGCATGTTTTACAAACACAACATAAGATGTGAATGTACACTTCTTAGTACAACTCCTACTTGGCTAAATTGTAATAAAGGGCACAATAAGAGAAAAACTCAGCCCAGATATCCATGATGCTCGAAAATCTTACACTTATTATAAAATCGCGAGAAACTCCTATTGGTATTGGTATTGTTCTTTCTCATATGAGATAAAATGTAAGAACATAAAGAACCATGAAGACTTTCTCATACGAAGTAAAGGTAAGAGCGAAATCAAATGCAAGAAACGATGATAATAAATTGCATTCGAAGTACATAAAACGCCCCCTAGTTCTAGTCTTAAACACATAATATAGCCCAAGAAGAACAGCATAAAGAAGCGAGCAACAATACTGACCGACTCAAGTCCTTTCACAAGGCCACCACAAACTTGCGAATCCTTGCAGAAATCTGTTATTGAAACTCAGAACACAAGCAAGAACAAGAATAAATTTCAAATACCCCGGATATCAACCGATAGATTCGCCCCACATCAGCAAGATATATTTCTGCCGAATAAAGATTGCAAAACAATCAGTAAGACAAGTTTTTGATGCAAGAGACGAGGGATTAAAGTGAAACTTTCAAAAACATACCTCTTCTAATTTTCGACGTAAGAACTAGAAGCCACAGACTACAATCACTGGCAGTATATAGCTTGATCTATGTGAGGTGGGATTTGCTTGATCTCTGTCCCAAGTTCTTGTTCAATCCTATACCTATCGAGTGAGATGAACCCAACCAATAAGCATTCGCACAGAAGCTGAAAGAGGAAGTGCTACGACCAAATGAAGTCGAAAGATTTTACAGCCTTACAAGTTAAAGCGATCCTCATAGGTAATCAGGTTAACTGCCAAACCAAGGTGCCCAAATCTCCCAGATCGACCAACCTAATGAAGCAGATATGAAACCCATGAAAATCTGAAACCCTGGCGAAGAGGTGAGCTGGATATAATAACTGAAACTCACCCTGTGTAAGTACGTCTCAGAATTCTTAGGGAAATCGAAGTTAATAACGACGTTTACAGCTTGGATGTCTATTCCTCTGGTGAACAAGTCTACAATTTAAAGATGAGTTAGCAATGGGAGAGATTAGAACGAATGGTGTCCATAGAGGCCAGCTAGTTAGTTAGACAATATCCATGGCTAGGATCAAATACAAGCCCATAGACCAGTCGATGGAGGATTCTGTCAAAAAAAGGGAAAGCAGTCTAAAGCATCCTCGAGACAAAGGAGCAAGAGAACAGACATACCAGTACAGACGAGATTCCTGCAGGCACCATTTCGAAAATCATGAAACACTCTGTTGCGATGATCTTGCAGCATCTTCGCATGAATATAGAAGCAAGAATAACCAAGTTCGGTAATTTTCTTGGCAAGAAGCTCTACTCGGTTCACAGAATTGCAGAAGATAATCGACTGATTAATTTGAAGCTGCAAAAGAGAGAAAAAGGGGGCTGAATCAAACTCCAGGGTACACGATAAAGAAATCACCATGGTATTACAGAAAAGAAAGCATAGTAAGGCAGTAAATGAGAAACCTTTGAAAACAGAGTGTTGAGACAATGAACTTTCTGTCTTTCTTCCACAAAAGCATAGTACTGAGTTATACCCTTGAGGGTCAGCTCATCCATAAGGTTAATTACATATGGCTTCTGGAGGTATTTGTCCTTGAAGTCTTTAACGGTGACAGGGAAAGTAGCAGAGAACATGAGGATCTGACGATTTGGGGGCAGAAAGGAGATCAACTGCTCAATCGAAGGTTGGAACTCAGGTGATAAAAGTTTATCAGCCTGAAATGCATTGTAGAGAGTGAGACGGAAGATAAGATTCAGTCAATTGATCATAAATTAGAGCTGAAAGTAAACAACACAATTAACAGTCATGAACAATGGAAGCCGGAGACAAAAGCAATATATTCAAGTGAAATGAATCGAATTATACTAGAAAGAGTAACAGTACCCATCCAAACTAATTTTATTAGGATACTATTCAATTCTAGATACACATAAGACAGGAGGAAAGAAAGACACTAACAAACGATGTAAGTGAGATGATTCTGAATTTTTACAAAAGCAAAAGAAAGAAGACGAGATAGAGAATAAATGTCAACTATCACCAATTGAAAATTTATTACCAAAAATACCAATATGTAAATATCGACGATGTATTTAAGTTAACAGTTAAAATCAATTGACGAAATTATTTTGTACCTCGTCCATGACAAGCATAGAGCACTCAGCTAAGACGCAAACGCCCTTCTTGGTAAGATCAAGAATTCTTCCAGGAGTTCCGACAAGAAGATGAACAGGCTGATAAAGACGCATTATATCATCCTTCAAACTAGTTCCACCAGTAGTAGCCATTACTTGAATTTGTAAGTGCTTGCCAAGTTCTTTACAAACTTGTGATGTTTGCAGGGCCAGTTCTCTCGTCGGCACAAGAATAACAACTGCAAGAATAAAAGCATTTAACTGAACTATGATAAACCCAGGAAACTTCAGCTTTAACAAGGCTGAAAAAACTGGCCAGGTGCTGGTGGGTCAGATCGTATGAATAACACAAAATCAGTCATCAAGCTGTCAGGCACCTATGCGCCTAGGTGGTTCAAAGGCATCCATTTCACGAATTATGTGCACGTCAGATATAAGTTAAAGAAGATATGGAAGAAGAGCGAGATATGAAACAGCCATTGTTTTATTGCTTGCTCAATGATCTCAATATTTCTTTCTCTTTTGTCCATCATGTTGTGTTTCCAACTACTAGGCCTCATTGTCCAGCTATCGGCGCAATAACAGAATAGGATAGTTCCATGTCACGGCCCATCATAAATCAAACCAATCAGCCTATTGGTTGCAGTTACAATCTTGGCAGTTAAAGAAGCAACATGCATTAAAGAACATGCCCTTTTCAAAAAGTACTTAATTTAATTCTAACATGCAAGGGTAGACGTAGTGCAAATTATTCCTTGCCAACTGAATCCCAATTTCTCCAATAAGCAAGAAAACTCCGTCGGTAAAAGGTCGAAACCCGATATGCTGATGATTCACATTACCTTGTAACTCATTAATATGCTAACTAGCCAGAATAACACCATCTTGATTCTTGAGAGTATATAACTCATGCGCCACAACTTTGAGCTAGATGGTAGTACTAATTAGCAGAAGACATTATGATAGAACTGTTTAAGTTCCTTGCAATAATTATAAGGCACACCTTGAATTGCATTCTTGTCCTGATCAATTTTCTCCAGAGCAGGTATGCAAAATGCTGCAGTTTTCCCAGTTCCATTTTTGGCCCTGGCCAAGATATCACTTCCGGTAAGTGCAATCGGTATACTCTCCTCCTGAATGGGAGATGGTCTTTCAAAACCTTTCTCGTATATGCCCATTAGCAGCTCACGCTTCAAGAAGTAGTCTTCAAATTCATTCCCTTTCGTAGCTGTCACATCCTGAACCGAAAATAAAATACAGAAATAACCAAGGGCGCACACGTGTCAAAACATGATTAATAGATCGAAAGCAATGTGATATCCAAAAGGTAACTTGTCATAACTCAAACCCTCAGTATAACATCAAACTTCTAAGCATGAATGACAATCAGAATAACGTAAAATTACATTTAACAGGTAATCTCGACAAAGAAACCAAAACTAAATACAACGACAGCCAGCCGCTCAACTTCATCTTCAACTACAAAATACAAAATAAGAACTCCATTGACGCGATTCATACCTCAGTTCTGTAACGGGGGTCTGGTGGTGGCAACTTCAATCGTCCCTTCCAGTCCTGTGAACTGACCAATACGAGCAAATAAAAGTTTCAATCATCGTAAACACAATTACGAAACAAGTAGCCTAATAAAAAGCTGAAGAACAGAAGCACGCCTACTCAACAGTCAGTACAATATTACAAGTTCAAAGACAACCCTTTAAGTTCAGAATTGAAAAAGAAAAAAAGGACAATGTTCAACCTCGAATCGGATGGTTCTGACTGAACGGTCTTCTCGACCTCATCAACTGCCGAGTCGGCACCAGAATTTCTTTTCATCCACTGCTGCATCTGGGAATTTTGAGACAACTGACTGTTGGGCCTCTGAGGGTAATGCTGGTTCTGTTGATTAGGGTTTCGCATATGAAAATTCGGGTTCCCACCGCTTTGCGAATTCATTCCTCCGCCACGTCCACCGCCCATTCCCGGCGGCGGATATCTCGCCCGGTAACTCATCGTCAAAAACCTAATTAGCAATCCGCAAACACGACAACAGAATATAAATTACAGCCCACAACAAATTCCAAAGTAATTTCTTTAAGCAGGTCTTCTTATACACGATCTATAACAACGAGAAAAATGGAAATCGAACGTTGACACGAGAAAGTTAGGGTTTTTGAGAAAAGGAACTGAAATCAAGCAAAAGTCCACGACGGGGAAACCTGTTCTAGCCTCCTAGGGTATGATTATTTTCAGATTAGTGCCTATATATGTAAATTATTGAAAAACGAACCCCTACATTTACAAAAGGGTAAATTCGGTATCAATACTTTTCAAATTTGAACTTCCTTATCAGTACCCTTGACAAACATTATTCCTTATCAGTACTCATCTGCGAAAAAAGTGTGTTTAATACCCCAAATAGTAAACGGACGAAAATACCATTTTCTGAAATTAAACTGGACATCATACCAACTGTTTTGATTATTATACCAACTGTTATTCTAATTATACCAGCTGTTATCATTATTATACCAACTATTATAGTGTACAAATCTGTTGTATAATTAAGACAACAGTTGGTATTATTTCTACAGTTTCTGGTATAATTTGAAAATCAGTTGGTATAACGTCCTATTTCACTGTATAAAATTCGAATAGCGTTATTTACTGATATAATAACCAAAACGTATGGTATAACTTTTACAATTTCTAGTATAATAGCAAAATCAGTTGGTATAACGTCCAATTTAGCTGTAAATTATAATAACCCTATTTTAATTGGTAATCATACCAACTGTTTTGATTATTATACCAATTGTTACTCTAATTATAGCAACTGTTATCATTATTATACCAACTGTTATAGTGTAACATTGGTATAATTACGACAACAGTTGGTATAATTTCTACAGTTACTGGTATAATTTCAAAATCAGTTGGTATAACGTCCAATTTCACTGTATAAAATTCGAATAGCGTTGTAAATTATAGTAAGCTATTTAAATTGGATATCATACCAACTGCTCTGATTATTATAACAATTGTTATTCTAATTATACCAACTGTTATAATTATTATACCAACTGGCATAGTGTATAATTCTGTTGGTATAATTACGACAATAGATGGTATAATTTCTACAATTTGTGATATATTGCAAAATCAGTAGGTATAATTACGTCCAATTTCGCTGTAAATTATAATAGCGCTATTTACTGGTATAATAACAAAAATAGATGGTATAATTTCAACATTTTCTGGTACAATATCCAATTTTGTTGGTACAATAACGAATTTTTTTTGTATAATTCATGGGAAATAATTATTCAGCTTTTTGGAATATGTGAGACAGGGTTTTTTCGTCTATTTAATGCTGAAAAGAGCTTTTTAGGTACTGAACATGAATAAATTTTCAAATGGGTGCTTATAAGGAAGAAATAATTCGAGGGTATTTAAAAGGAAGTTGAAATATTGAAAAGGACTGATAAGAAAGTAACCCTTTACAAAACAGTTAGAATATCCGTAAATAGAGAACATGCAGTCATCTATATCTATCTATCTATTATATTGAAGAGCATCTTAGAATAATGGTTCTTTCATTTGATAATGATAATGTCCTATTAATTTAGTTGTTTAGTTTATTATTTATTTTAATTATACTATTGTAAATCTTTTTTTATTTTACATATTTCAAAAAAATCCTGTTAAAATGTAATTATTATATCACATGTTAAATACCAATATTTACCTATAAAATTATATAATTGTGTATTGGAATTTGGAACAAACACATTCGAGTGTGCTTGTATACTAGTTTATACAATTTCACAACTCAAATGTATCCAAAAAGGGAAAACATTTTGGTGCTACATCTGTAAAGTCAATTAAGCCTAGTGACATAAACTACTCGGGCTCCCTCTTTGAAACCCTAGATCTCTTCTCCTCCCCTCTCCTTCACTAGTCACCGGTCAGGAGCTGTTTTCTCCCATTGTGGAGCTCATTCTCCTTCCGTGGAGCCCATTTCGAAGAAGGAAGGCCTCAAGTCGTTGGAAAAGAAATTGTAGAGTACTGTAGATTGGATTAATAGTCTTTTTGTGGTATATTTTATTGTTCTGTGGTCCAAGTTCAGGGTTTATTTCGTTTTCTGTCGGCTTTTGTCACGTTGTGGTGGTTTGCTCATGTGTTAGTTTTCATTCTCTACCGAATACTGATGTCACCGGGGAGACCATTTGGGCAATTCAGCCACTGTGTTTTTGTTGATTAACACAAAGCTATCGTTCGGGGAAAAAAAAAATTATATAGCGATTGAACATTTTCTTTGCATTTCTGGTTTCTTGTCTTTCGATAGAACACTACTATTAAGTATATGACCATTTTAATTCCTTTTCAAGTGGGATTTCAAAGCCATTATTATGTTTGTAGTAAGTAGCTTTCTAACATTCTTCTGTCCTACTACATTGTTCACCATTATCAAGTTTTTTCATTGCTGAAATAAGCTGGGATTTCCATGGCTTATACATAAACACAGAAGGAAACTCCAAAACAAGAATCGTACTTACCATCAAGGAAACATCTCAAAACACAAAACAAAAAACCCACAAATCAAAAAGCTTCAATCTCAAGCAGCAACAGTCTTAAAGGACTCGTGCAAATGCCTCAAAATCTCCTTATCTCTCCCCCAATCGACCGCCGGCGCATTCACAAAGTGAGCGTAGAGCTTATTCCTCGCGCAGGTAACCTTAATCAAGCTATGCATACCAATCCCATCAACCTCGTACACGTAATAAACCTGCCCATTCTCGTCCTTCGTCTCCTCGGCGGTGAGATCGTCGGCGCCGGAGATCAGATCCTGGAGGTTGACGTCGGAGAGGGCGAGGTTGTTCAGCACGGCGTCTTTCGGCGCCAGCTGTCTTATCCCCTCGAGGAAGGTGACGTATTCCTTCTCCGTCTTCTTTTTTGGGTTGTAGAACTCGCTGTCCGTACCGTTCGTGCCCTTTTGGACTTTCGAGACGAGCTTCTCCTTCCATCCCTCGGGGACGTCGTAGGTGTACTCGGCGGAGGCTTTTGGGTCGGAGTTTCCTCCGAATCCGCCGTAGTTCGCCGCGCTTGCGGCGGTGCCGTAGAATAGCTTGTAGGGTTGTTGGGCAGCGGCGACGGCGGCGATTGAGGGTGGGGGTGGAGGGAGGAGTGGGGCGGCGGTGAGGAGGGTTGCGGCGAGGGCGGTGGTGGCGAGGGCTTTGGATATTTGGGCGCGGTGTGGTGTCTTGGCGGCGGCGATGGCGGTGGAGGTGGTGGTGGCGGCGTCGGTGGGTGGAGAGGCGACGGCGGTGGGATTGGGAGTGAAGATTGTGGACATGGTGGTGTTTTGAGTGGATTTTGTTTGGATTTTCTGTTTTGTTTTTGTTTTTTTTTATGGCGAATTTTGCTTGAATATTCAATATATGATTGAGCTGAGCACACATTAATCCAGTGCGGGGCTTTCGGATATATAATTTTGGTCCCTTTTGTAAATATAATTTGAAACTAGTCCTTCGGGTATCAGGTTTACATTGTTATATTTGTATGGTATATGCTCTTCAGTTGATCACCATATTTAAATTTGTAACACTCCTACAAAAATATGTGAAGTATATGCTTGAAAAGTAGAAAACAAAGTGTGATATAGTCCAATTGATAAATTAGTAGCATTTCTGAGTGGAGATTGTGATTTCGAAACTGCTTAGAATTTATTGAATATCGAAGTTTGTATGGACTTGAGATGAAACAAATACGCTAAAAAAATTAGCCATATACAGTGGCGGAGCCAGAGTTATCATTTAGTGGGGTCCAGTCTAATTGGACCCCACACCCTATATTTTTAAACTTTTTCATTGGGATTCCTACTGTATAAAAATATTCAATTTTAGTTCCTACCTAAAAATTTACATTAAATTACTAATTAAAAAAAATCCAGTGGGGTCCACTGACCCCACTGGTCCTCGTGGCTCCGCCACTGCATATAGTTAGGTTTGAATTTTTATATTTCATACTCTTATATGCATAATCAACATGAAATAAAGTCTTAAATATAACACATTCATGTCCTTAAATGGTGAAGACAAAGGAATCGTTTTCCCACATATAAATATATGAACTAGCGAAATTCAAGTTAGCTTCCCAAACTAAAATAAAAAACATTCCCTTAAATAGGATTAAATAAAACCTAAATACACGGTCGAAATTTACTCCTACTGTCTATATATACCCAAAGCCACCCCATCAAAGGATCACTCGTGCTCGTAATCTCTATCAACATTTAATTAATTAGTTTCGCCTAGACCCATATTATATAGTAATAAATATATCATCAAGATGAATGCCAAAAGAATTGCTTACGCCGCCCTGTTGGCCGCCGTTACAGTGACCTCCGCCGCCGCCGTCACCGAGGCTCCGGCGCCAGGTCCTTCCGGCGACGCGGTGGCAGCTTTGCCGGCGATCGGTTCCATTGTTGGGGCATCGATGATGGCGTTCTTCGCATCTTATTTCATGAACTAATAGGTTGTCGTAATATGGATTGGGATAACCTATTTATAATAGTTAATTATTCGTTATAACGATCTTTCACTACATTGTTGATGTATGTAGAGGCATATGATCGGTTTTTATCATGTAGGCGTTGACGTTGTTTGTTCGTTCTCCTCGAAATATATTGAAATTTTATTTCATAATATACCCATCTATATTTTATAATGTATGTCTATGAGTATGTGGGCTTGTAATATATCGATTATATATGTTATCGTAATTAACCAATACTAATTAACCAAGATTCATTTTTTAATTTTATTTTTATGTAGACACATTCAATTTAAAATCTCATAGTGCAATTATTCTTACAATTATCAAATGCATTAAAGACCAGAGTAACTGTGTTGTTTATTTATGCTTTGGCATTAATATATCGTAATACATGTATGTACCTACACATTCCGTCCATCCATGAAATGTTAATGGATTTTTATATTAAAAATAAAATACCAAATAGTATCGTAAATAATATACAATATAATGCGAAATTGGAATTAAGTCTCAAATAATGATACTCGACATTGTAACAAAGTTATAGTCCATCTAAATTATTTTTTCCTGTAACTATTGTAATTTAAGGTCTAGCTTTACCAAATCCTATAAACCCATTTTTAAATGAAAAGGAAAACATATGTTTCTCAATCCAAAAAAAGGAAGACATATATCTGAATATATATATCTATATCTATATCTTAATACATATAAGTACGAATTGTTCGGTATCGTTTAGGTTGACGGTACGTTTATTCGTTAGTTGAATTTTAAATAAAAAATTATTGTTAGTGAGCCTATTACCTAGAACCGACGGAATCTAACATTTTATGTACTGTGTATGTTTGCTCAGTCATTATTCACGTTGATGACTTTGTACATGTGTCCTTTATTTATTTTATAGGTTTAACTATTCCATTTACTAGGTTGGACACGTGTACCCATTTTGGCTTGCTCAATAACCGTGCCTCATTTAGATATATACATGAGAGGTAAAAAAAAACAGTAGCTTAGTCACTATTGACGTTGACGACTTTGTACATGTGTCCTTTATTTATTTTATAGGTTTAACTATTCAAATTATTGGGTTGGACACGTGTACCCATCTTGGCTTACTCAATAACCGTGCCTCATTTGGATATATACATGAAAGGTAAAAAAAACCAGTAGCTCCCTCGGCCTTTGCATTCTCCATATTTTACGTAAAATACGGGCGATATCGTCTTCAAAATTTAAGGTATAATATTTGCTTTTGGTTATTTTTTTTGTTTAATATGTGTGTTTTCTTATGCTAATATAACCCCTCGTGGGTTTTCTATGAGATTAGTATGTTAGATAATTGGGGTATTTAGAATTCTTTTTTATTTGGATAAAGAACATGGAACTGTAAGGTTAATATGTACTACGTGTTGTCTGTACTGTTGAGAGGCGACGATTTGGTTTGGATGTGAGTGTAAGAGGACGATTTGAAGAGGTTTTATCGTACTTAGAGGCAAGCTAGGCGACGGCAGATCACCTCTGAGCACTTAGAGGCAGACACCTTGGCAGGCGGTTCCAAGGCGACCGTCACTGTAAGGCGTAGAGTTGTGGGGCGGTTGCCTCCGTTGCCTCATGGAAGAAGACTGAAGGATGACCTAGAATAGACTTCTTTCCAGCAACTTAAATTAAAAAGGCCGAACCCCACTAAGCCCAGGAACAAAAACCCTAACTAGGCCATAAGATTCTATCATCTCTGTCAATTCAACTCATTGTTAAAATTCCTCCTATGGGTAAGCGCGGACGGTAGATTCTTTCACATGTTACCGATATTATATTCCACTCCAGTGTTCGGTGCTAACTGTTGCAATATTGAATTATTTCGTTAGTTGTTTATTGCTTTAGTTTGGCATAACATACACTAATATGCTGGTTTTTTATATCGTTTTCTTTGCATGTTGTAATGAATTGTTGTACATGTATTTCAGATATTAGCTATGTCAAATGAAAATGTGATTAAATATTAATATCCGGTGTTTTCAATTGTTTCTTCCATAACTTCGCTTATTATATAACTATAAGGCTAACATTAACATATTTATAAATCAAATTTCAATTGGTGATTAGTGAGGAAAACTGGTTGGCTAGACGGTAGGAAACAATATGATGGGTAGACTAAAATTCGCTAACTCTCATATAAATTGCTGATTATCAGGTTTAGCATTTGTTTTCTATGTTTGCTGACAAGGTTCGCTTCAGATTTGATATTATTGGCTCATGTTATTAAAAAGTTTATCTTAATTCTCAACTTTATCACTCATATTTAGTGACTTTCCACTTATATGCTATGCTCTGACTTATGGCTACATTGTTCGATTCGATTTGCATTACTTATAACCAATCATATTTATCAAATTTATTTTCCATTGTTTTAGGTATCGACAACTGCTACGTCCGAAGCTCCGTTCGAATTAAATCAGCTATGTGATTGACGTAACATTAATACTTATGTCATTTACTTAGTTTAAATATTGCCAGTTTAGTATAGACAATGGATAATATTTCACACCGTCGGAAAAGAAAGCATATAAGTGTTGAAGAAAGGATGCGGGAGAAACATCGTTTACGCGTTCAGAGGAGAAAATTAGGAAATAGTGCAAATGCTCAAAATCAATATCAGTTCTTCAAAATATTGAACCCGATTTGCTACCTCCTACCACTGAATGCTTATATTGTAGTGCAATTCGAGTATCTTTGGAACCACCATCTTTTTGTTGTTCGTTAGGACAAGTGAGATTGCTTGAAACTGAAATGCCCCCCGAATTAGTGAGCTTATACTTAGGAGATACAGAGTTATGCAAACATATACGTACTTTCGTACGCTGCTATAATAACATGTTCACATTCACCTCAATGGGAGTGCATTACGACAAAACATTAGCAAAACGAAATCATGGTATATACACCTTTCGGGTGCAAGGACAATTGTATCATTTCATAAATCACTTGTTGCCAATTGGCAGTGACGGTTTGAGACACCTCCAGTTATATTTTTTTGACACCAACAATGAAATATCAAATTGCTTGTCTACTAACTCGAGCTTAAGGAAGCTATTGAAGTATTTACTGATGTCATGAAAAATAATCCATATGCAAATTTTTTCAGGAACTTAATTAACGTAGAGAATCTAGATTCGTATAAAATCGCTTTACAGTCCCTTAATCGATCAGCGTGTTTATAACAAACCGACTACCTCACAAGTTGCAGGAATATGGTTAGAATCAAAAAACCAAAATAGGGATGTCACTCCACACATTCAAGTTTATCCTATGAATAATCAGCCTCAAGTTATCAAATATTATTATGGTTGCTATGGTCCTCTACAATGTCCTCTAATGTTTCCTAACGGAGAACCCGGTTGGCATCGTAATATTTCAAGAATAAATAGATATAGCAATGATCATCCACTAGACAGCAGAAACGTTAATTTTAATATAACAGATTACAGAGACGTTAACGACTACTTGTTGGCTGAATCTGAAGGTTGGTATAGTTATCACTTATAACCACAATATAAATTTATCGGTTTAAACGTATATACTAACTAAAAGAATTGATACAGGTTCAGGAACACGGATTCATCGAAGTTTGAATGTATCATGTCGTGAATACTATTGCTATAAATTACAGATAAGAGAAAATGATCACTCAAATGTACTTCACACTGGAAGACTATTCCAACAATATGTTGTTGATATGTACATAAAGATTGAAACCTCAAGATTGGATTTCTATAAAAAATGAGGAAATACAAAGTCGTCTACGACGAGAGGTTTACCAAGGTTTGGTAGATAGTATTTCTCAAGGATACAAGAGAGGCATAGAAATTGGTAAGCGTGTAATATTGCCAACCTCATTTATTCGTGGTCCAAGAGATATGCGAAAATGATATTTAGATGCCTTAACTCTGGTGCAAAGATTCGGTAAACCAGATATTTTTCTAACCATGACGACGAATCCTAATTGGCCAGAGAAAAAAGCTCTATGATTACCATTTGATGAAGTCCAAAATAGGCCACATATTGTAGCCAGAATATTCCGGGCAAAGCTTGAGGTTCTAAAAAATGAAATACTAAAAAAAAATATTTGGCAATGTGATCGCATATACGTATGTAAAGAATTTCAAATGAGAGGTTTACCACATGCTCACTTTTTAATCATATTAAATCAGTCATCAAAACTATTTTCTCCTGCTGCATTTGATGAAATAGTGTGCTGAAATACCTGATCCAAATGATAGTCCGCATTTATTTCATCTCGTAAGAAAACATATGGTACATGGTCCATGCGGTATTCTTGATCCATCATGCAGTTGCATGAAAGATAATAACCAATGCAAATTTAAGTACCCAAAAAATTTCTCCGAAATAACGACGTGTAACGAAAATGCATATCCTATATATCGCCGCCGAAATAATGGTCGTTTGGTTAATATTAGAGGTTCAAATCTAGACAATCGATGGGGTAGTTCCATATAACCCATATCTGTTATCAAATTTAATTGTCATATTAATGTTGAAATATGCTCAACCATTCAGGCGATTAAATATATCCACAAATATATTTATAAAGGTCATGATAAAATTTTGTATTTGTTAGATTCGAACGAACCTGAAATATCCGTAGATGAAATAAAAAAATTTCAGAGTGCAAGATGGATATCTCCCCCCGAAACTGTTTGGAGAATTTTTAGCTTCGATCCGAATCATATACAACCGCCTGTAATATCTTTACCCATTCACCTGGAGAATGAACAAGTAATATCGTTTACGCCAAATCAATCTCTACAAACATTGGTTTCCAACCCTATAGTTAAGCGAACAACGTTAACTGAATTATGAATACCTACGATGATTATGCAATATCCAGAAATTGTTTGTATGTCGAGTTCCCAGAATACTTTACTTGGATACGAAATGTAAGCAAATGGAAGCAACGACAAAAACGTGAAGTAGTTGGTCGTCTTGTAACATGTCATCCGTCCGAAGGAGAAAGATTCTACTTGAGGCTTTTACTATTGCATGCACGAAGACCCACATCCTTCGAAAATTTAAAAACTGTAAAGGGAAAACTATTCCAAACATTCAGAGAAGCAAGCGGTGCAATGGGTTTGTTAGAAAACGATGATACAGTTGAACAATGTTTACATGAAAGTACACATTATTTAATGCCAGCTGCGCTAAGACAATAGTTCGCTACAATCCTTGTATATTGTTCTCCAAATAATCCGACTAACTTATGGACTACATTAGAAGACCACTTATCTGAAGATATTGCAACTACGAACAATTTAAGTAAAACAGAAATACAATGTAAAGTCATAGATATTATCATTTGCCATCTTCAGTCAATGGGGAAAAAAATCGAAGATTTCCCTTTTATAGCTAAGATAAACATGATGAATCAAAGTAATCTTAGCCGAGAATTAGAAGCTGAGCAAAATATTACAACCCCAAACGAAGATATTTTATCATTCATTAAACTTAATGAAGAACAAAAAAAAGCCTATGACCAAATATTGTTTTGCGTCGACCATGGAATATAAAAAATTTTCTTCCTTGATGGGCTCGCTGGTACTGGGAAACATTTTTATATAAATAGTTACTAGCAACAATCAGATCAAGAAAACATATTGCCCTTGCAACAGGAACTTCAGGTGTAGCAACTTTACTTCTTCCAGGAGGTCGCCCGTCGCATTCAAGATTTAAAATTCCATTAGATGAAAACAATGAAAAATCCTGCAATATTAGTAAACAAAGCGCACTAGCTTACCTATTAAACATAGCAAGACTAATCATCTGGGATGAAGTTACGATGGCAAAGCGCTATGCACTTGAGAAATTTGATCAAATCTTAAGGGACGTCATGGATAATAATAACTATTTCGGAGGCAAAATAATTGTATTCGGTGGAGATTTTCGCCAAACACCGCCGGCTGTTCCAGGAGGCTCTAAAGATGATTTTATCGAAGCGTCAATCGTATCATCTCATTATGGAAAACTTTCAAAAAAGCAGACTTAATAAAAATATGAGAGCAGCTCTAGATATGGAATTTTCAAATTATCTTTTAAGAGTTGGAAATGGTACTGAAGATGTAGATGAAGGTGGCAACATAGAAATTCCGATGTTTACTAATATTGATTTTGAAAATGATGAATCTTCGTTGAATACGTTAATCAATGTCGTGTTCCCAGAACATGATAACATTATAAGCGAAAAGATTCTTACAAAAAGGGCAATATTAACCTCAAGAAATGAATTTGTGCATGAAATAAACGATATTATGACAAAAAGATGTCCGGGTGAACAATTCATATATTTAAGTAGGGATACAGTGATAGTTCATATAACATTCCAGATCATGAAGAACTTTTGCATTCTCTAACTCCATCAGGACTCCCTCATTACAAATTAACACTAAAAAGAAACGTTCCAATTATGTTGCTTCGAAATATTAATCCGAACGAAGGTTTATGTAATGGTACTCGCCTTATTTGTAAAGGCTTTGAAAATAATGTTATTTATGCTCAAATTTCAGAAGGCGCTTTTGCTGGAAAAGTAGTTTTCATTCCAAGAATAACATTAGAAAGTCCAGTAAATAGAATATCATCAATTGCTTTTAAACGCAAACAATTTCCAATACGTTTATGTTTTGCAATGACAATTAACAAATCTCAGGGACAAACATTAGATTATGTTGGGATTTACTTAAAGGAATCCGTGTTTTCACATGCACAATTATATGTAGCACTATCAAGAGCTAGAACCATTCAAAACTTGAAGATTTTAATCCGCCCATTATTACCAGGAGATCCTCCAACTAATCAAACAAAAAACATCGTGTACGATGAAGTGTTGCAATTTACGTCACAAATCTAAGAAACTTATGCACATAAAACATTTCACAAACATGGTAAGCATCTAAAGGGTAAATAAAAGATCCAGAATTGCGCTTTCTTGCCTATAGTATCTGTCTTTCTTTTCGCATATATACTTCATAAATAATTATTTTTAATTGTTCCCATATTTATATTTTCAGGATGATGCTGAGGCACTGTGTTCCGCTTGCTGCATTACCAGTGAAGGACCAATTTTGAAACGTGAAAGTAGCAGTTATTGAAAAGACCACGATACGTCGTACATCGAGACGAAACACTAGATATGTCAAGCTTGTTATTGCCGATGAGCAAGTAGATATCTAAATCTTTGGACATAATGTTTTCCTTTTTCCTGATTATATGCTGTCACACTAATATTTTTTTGCAGCGCACAAAAATGCAGTGTATCATCTACGAACAAGAGATTGACCGAATGAACGATCTATTGCAGCTTTACCACACGTACTACATTGGTCATAGCCAAATTCGCGATCTCAATCAAGCTTGGTGATCGACACGTGGTGTGTGAATGGAAAGTGCGACAAGTAATAATTAAAACGAATACCTAATTACTATCACCGACGTGCGATAGGCAGTGGACCTATCGTTTGTAGTGCAGTAAAGTGAGTAAACGAGTATCGAACACAAGGAATAAATCAATTACTAGTAGTGACCTATCGACTCGATATCTAGCCTAAACAAAATACGCAATTTGTTTGACGACATATCCTAACAGATCGTTCCTAAATCAACTAGAGATTCAAATAGCACGCTTAAAACTGATACGAAGCTTCAGATAATAAAGATGTGCTCGGGATTCGAATCCCGCTAGGTGTTATCGACTAAGACAATAAAATCGTTCCTACGTGATCTTGACTAAATCGCAGTAATTTCCTACCCGCTCGCGAATTTGCTGTCGCCCTAAACGCTCGCGGGGATCTAAAATTCAATAATTACTAACGGCGAGGATCGAGTATTTGCTTTCGCCCTATACTCGAATCCTATCTTCTATGAACGGCTTAAACGTTGTTTAGCTGTCGCCCTAAACGTTTTTCCACACGATCACTTTAACACATAGACATATTAAAGCGACGAAACATATTCATAGAACGATAAATAGTCAAAACACAAAATCACGATAATATACGTCTTAAGTACGACTAATCCTAGCGTTCATCTAATCCCAAACACAGACGGGATTTAGCTACGCATAATAGACAAGAGAACAACGAGAGAATTAGAGAACAGAGAAGGAAGACTCATGATTCTTGAATACTGGCGAATTATCGGTCGCTTGATAAATCTTCGTTCTCTGATCAATTGGGGGTGATTTCGTCGTCGCTTCGTCTCTTGCGCTCCGGGATGTAATTCCGTGTTCTTTTCGCCCTAAATTCGTCCCTAGATGGTTTTGATTTGATCTCTGGTGAGTTGTGCTCTTTCTGGGTCAAATTTGGGCTTTTTATAGTGAAATTCGACACTGTCACGGCCTGGGACAAGACAGGTCACGGCCGTGACACTCTCTGGGTCGAATTGGACTCACTGCCGCTCGTCACGGCCTGGTGCAGCAGTGTCACGGCCGTGACCCCCTCAACAGCTTTGCGGCAGTTTCGTATTTCTCTCGGAGGGAGGGGTAAACGATGTCCGATTGACCTGAAATTTTAACCATAGATAGAAGACTCGCCAATCAAGGGATTCTCAATCCGAGATATGGATTGAGAGATATGAATTTTCTAATGTTGCTTCTCCTATGGGTCACGGCCTGGTGCAATAAGTGTCACGGCCGTGACCATCTTCATTCCAACTCTCTGCCCAACGTCACGGCCTAGTGCACTATGTGTCACGGCCGTGACACATGCCTGTTTCCGTCGTTTTTGCTCCGTTTTGCCTCGTTTTCGCTCCGTTCCGCCCGAAACTCATCTAAAGCTCCTTCAATAACAAAATGAGTGTAAATATAACGAATAAACACATAAATTGATTGCTAAGCTCTTATTATATCCCAATTAAATACTACGATAAACACATTGAAATGCGTTTATCAAACCTCCCCACACTTAAGTATTTGCTTGTCCTCAAGTAAATGGAAATCAGATAAGGCATCAAATTAGGATAACGGCACGATTGTTCGCAATTTATCATCAAAGCTAGAAAGCACAAATGGAATCAAACAAACAATCACGGACATTACACTAATGACTTGCACTTGTTGACCTAAACTTCCTTCACTGCTAATCGAGACTCATACCTCGCAAGGATTCACTCAATTCACTCAAGTGTATAGGCTAGCATATGATGAGTCGCTCAATTCGTGCACTAGTCCAACCCCTACCATAAACTTGCAAGTTAATCGCATCTCAACTATTCAAAGTGGCAAGTATAAATCTGAGGGTCTTTTCGGGAAACGGGTCGAATAATCATGAAGCGATAAGCATAAATAATGAACACTTAATCTTAGAGCTAGGACACGTGATCGAAAATTATCAAAGAATACATCATGATCAAACAAGACAGTCACACGTCCCAACATAAGGCTCGACGTTCTCGCTCCGAAATCCTAGACTTTTCTGCTCGACCCTCTCAACTCAGTTCCCTTTCATTTTCTGCCCTTTCACCTTAGTTACGCTCTACTTTTGTGCACTGCCCTTATTCCCTAAAAACATCAAGGTTCGGCTTTTGTCGCAAAGAATACATCGTCACAGCGAATGCGGTGTACCTAGGGATACTTATTACCGAGACCTATATCTTGCCAAAGGGTTATGGGCAGGCTTATGCAAGGGATCGGGTCATTTCAGAAAACGGTCAAGTAAGGGACGAGTCATTTCACAAATAGCAGAGAAGAACATCAAATTAAACACTGGAACAGTAACTTTCAAGTTCGACTTCTGCTTTATTCTAATCAACTCAAGCTCATAAAATCTCTGGAGGTTTATTCAGGTTAGTGGCTTCTATAACATACGAGGTACGCAACAAATAAGCTCAGGCTCAACGTGGCTAACTAATGGGGTTCGTCATGGTTAAGAAAATTTTGGCCCTGGACTTGTATGCCCTCATCATTTTCACACTCGCACACCAAAACAGTTTCAACACGCATCAGACAGGCAAGTTCTAGAGAGATATAGACTAGGCAAGTCACACAACCAAGAAAAATGAGCGTAAGCTCGTCAGGCTCAAACTCTCACACGAAATAGGGTTATGTGTACGAATCTCTTTAACAGTGTTATATCTATTCAGGCAGACATGATTCGATCAGTCGTGCATATCCTAATTGCTCACAAGAATTCATAATAATGCAGACTAACTTGAGATAATGCGCAAAATCGTGCCTGAATTCAATAATCCATGCCTTTCAACGAAATTATAGCTCACAGACACGTCATAAAAAAATTAAAATTTTCACGTAAGTTTTCAACCTAAATTCCCCTCCCCACACTTAAGCCGTACGTTGTCCTCAACGTAAAATTTGAATAAACGAAAGGGAAAAGTAGATGTAAGAGAACGAAACTTCCCTGACGAAAAATGTTGACGTGGTCGTGACTAAACGCGTGATGGTTGTCGTATCGTGACTCGTGATGCCTGACATGACTAAAAGGAAAACTAAACGTAACAAAAAAAACATGAATGATAATAATGATAGACATAATAAAAAAAATACTAGATAGATAAAACATGGATTGCCTCCCAAGAAGCGCTTCCTTTACCGTCTTTAGCCGGACGTGCTTTCGTTCGCTTAGGATGGCTGGAAGTCGAGGTACAGCATCTCTTTTTTGCTTAAGTTTCCCTCGCCTGCAGCCATACCCTGGAGGTGTCGCCTTTCGCCGGGCAGCGGTTTCAACTCTAGTGGCGGTCGCTCCTCGACTGGGCTCTTGTCCTTAACTTCTTCGATGCTCTCGTCGATGACTATGATGGGTTCGTCGATCTCCTCCCCACACTTATCGAATGCCATAATCGTGTGCCTATCATGCTCGCTGACCTGTGATAGACCTTGCACTGAAAAGAGAAAATCGTGCTCAAAGACATCTAAGAAATAGCATTTATCATCTTGCTCGTTGCTCTTTTTCATCGAGTCACTCATACTGAACGTAACTTTTTCACCGTCTACTGTCACGGTTAATGTTCCATTCCTAACATCTATCATGGTCTCACCTGTAGCTAAGAATGGTCTACCTATAATTAATGGAACATTTTCATCCTCGTCCATGTCTAAGATCACAAAATCAGCAGGGATAACGAACTTATCGACCTTAACTAGAACATCCTCGATAACACCTAGAGGGTATTCTAATGATCTATCGGCCAGTTGAATATTCATTCTAGTGGGTCGTGGTTCACCTAATCCTAAGCGCTTAAACATGGAGTACGGCATTAAATTTATACTAGCGCCTAGATCAGCTAAAGCATGCTCAACAACTAAATCACCTATCAGACAAGGAATAGTAAAACTCCCTGGGTCCTTGAGTTTTTTCGGTATCTTGCTCTGGAGTATCGCCGAGCACTCTCCTCGTAGGTATACCGTGGAGACATGTTCGAGCTTCCGTCGATTCGTCAGCAAGTCCTTCAGGAACTTAACGAAACTGGGCATCTGCGCAATAGCTTCAACAAACGGTAGTTAATATGTAATTCTTTGCACATACCCATGAATCTGCCAATTAGCGCTACTTCTTTGTCCTTCTTCAACCGTGTTGGATAGGGAATCTTTGGCTGGTACGGCATCACTAGTGGTCGCTCGTTCTCCCTCGCTTTTTCTATTTCGGGTGCAGCCTCCTCCTTTTAGGTCGAACCTTCTCTATTTCAGGTGCAACTCCCCTCAACCGAGCTGGATATGGGATCTTTGGTTGATACGGCTTCACGAATGGTCGCGTCTTTCTCTCGTCATCCTTGACCTTCTCGACTCCGTCGACCTTACTTTCCTCCACTTCTGGCTCGTCGTGGCCCTCGAAATCGACTTTCTCCTTTAAGTTCTGCTTGGTAGGAGCTTCTTGTAATCCTCTCCCGCTTCTCAGGATTACTGCATTGCAATACTCCTTGGGGTTTGTCTCGGTGTAGCTCGGGAGTGATCCTTGATTTCGTCCCGCCATTTGCTTTGCTAATTGCCCCACTTGTTGCTCCAACCTCTTGATCGAGGCGTCTGTATTCTGAGCACGGATGTCATTCGCCTCCATGTACTCCTCCATCTTTGTCATTCGGCTTTCGTGGGCTGCGGTTGTGCTGCTGAAATTCGTGAGGAGCGCCTTCATCATATCCTCATCTCTCTCATGTCATCGGATCCTCCTGCGGGTGCGTTCTGATATTGGCGTGGTGCCCCGTTCTGGAATCCGGAAGACCTAGGCTGAAATCCAGGCAGTCCTTGCCCCTGGTGGTTCTGATTCCCGTACGTCAGGTTTGGATGTGCCCGAGGCTGGAAAGCTTCGCTGGCCACCTTGGTAATTGCCCATGTAGTCTATGTGCTCCAGCGGCTGCCCAAGTTGGCATTCTGAGGTCTCGTGGGCTGCGCCGCAAATTCCGCATAAGGGCACGTAAGACGTGTGCTGCGTCGGTGCGATGGTGGCCACGGCGTTCACGGGCTGAGTTTGCCCGGACTTGGGAAGTAATACGCCAATCACCGTCTGCAACTGGGAGTTCGTCGAGGCGATTTGTTGCTGAAGTGCCTCGATTTTAGCATTAGTGGCCGTCTCCTCACTCACTCCGAACACACCGGGTGTCTTCATCCTGGTAATGCCCCTCATGAAGCTGTTCCTCGAGTAGTCCTCTATCAGATTCCAAGCGTCGGTAGCATTGAGCTTCACGAGTCCTCCTCCTGCAGCTCCGTCTAGCATATGGACAGTCTGGTCATTGAGCCCTCGTGAAATCGGTTGATCTGGGCTGCCTTCGACATCCCGTGCTGCGGGCACCTCTTCAGTAGCGCCTTATATCGCTCCCACACATCGTAGAGGTTTTCTGAGTCCTTCTGATGGAATAGGGAGATCTCTGTCTTTAACCTTAGCACCTTCGTCAGCGGGAAATAGTGGCCGATAAACGCGGCTCGCAGCTCCTCCCATGTAGTGATTGAGCGAGGTGGCAACATCTCCAGCCAGTCCTTCGCTCTGAACTTCAGGGAGAACGGGAACAGCATCAACTTAATTGCATCACCCGAGACCCCGTTGATCTTGATGGTGTCAGTCACCGTCAGAAAAGCCTTCAGATGGGAGTAGGGATCGTCATCGGGATTGCCCTCAAACTGGACTGTCTGGAAGATCATCTGAAGCCAAGAGTGCTTCAGCTCGAAATTGTTGTTCTCGATCGGCGGGATGACAATCGCCGACTCAGTACTGCCTAGCGCGTCATTCCTGAGGAGATCCTGTAGTGATGGCTCCTCATCCTGGACGGGTACTCTATGGTCCGCCATATCTACTTCTGTATCTGGACTAAAAGAAATCGACTCGTAAAAGAAATAACGAAAATAACAATAACTAGAAGAACAAATAACGCAAATAATAAAGAAAAAAAGGAAAACTTCAAACAAAAATGGCTAAATTACCGAACTATGGTGTTCCTAATATCAATCTATTCCCCGGCAACGGCGCCAAAAACTTGATCGACACGTGGTGTGTGAATGGAAAGTGCGACAAGTAATAATTAAAACGAATACCTAATTACTATCACCGACGTGCGATAGGCAGTGGACCTATCGTTTGTAGTGCAGTAAAGTGAGTAAACGAGTATCGAACACAAGGAATAAATCAATTACTAGTAGTGACCTATCGACTCGATATCTAGCCTAAACAAAATACGCAATTTGTTTGACGACTTATCCTAACAGATCGTTCCTAAATCAACTAGAGATTCAAATAGCACGCTTAAAACTGATACGAAGCTTCAGATAATAAAGATGTGCTCGGGATTCGAATCCCGCTAGGTGTTATCGACTAAGACAATAAAATCGTTCCTACGTGATCTTGACTAAATCGCAGTAATTTCCTACCCGCTCGCGAATTTGCTGTCGCCCTAAACACTCGCGGGGATCTAAATTCAATAATTACTAACGGCGAGGATCGAGTATTTGCTTTCGCCCTATACTCGAATCCTATCTTCTATGAACGGCTTAAACGTTGTTTAGCTGTCGCCCTAAACGTTTTTCCACACAATCACTTTAACACATGGACATATTAAAGCGACGAAACATATTCATAGAACGATAAATAGTCAAAACACAAAATCACGATAATATACGTCTTAAGTACGACTAATCCTAGCGTTCATCTAATCCCAAATACAGACGGGATTTAGCTACGCATAATAGACAAGAGAACAACGAGAGAACTAGAGAACAGAGAAGGAAGACTCATGATTCTTGAATACTGGCGAATTATCGGCGCTCGCTTGATAAATCTTCGTTCTCTGATCAATTGGGGGTGATTTCGTCGTCGCTTCGTCTCTTGCGCTCCGGGATGTAATTCCGTGTTCTTTTCGCCCTAAATTCGTCCCTAGATGGTTTTGATTTGATCTCTGGTGAGTTGTGCTCTTTCTGGGTCGAATTTGGGCTTTTTATAGTGAAATTCGACACTGTCACGGCCTGGGACAAGACAGGTCACGGCCGTGACACTCTCTGGGTCGAATTTGGACTCACTGCCGCTCGTCACGGCCTAGTGCAGCAGTGTCACGGCCGTGACCCCCTCAACAGCTTTGCGGCAGTTTCGTATTTCTCTCGGATGGAGGGGTAAACGATGTCCGATTGACCTGAAATTTTAACCATAGATAGAAGACTCGCCAATCAAGGGATTCTCAATCCGAGATATGGATTGAGAGATATGAATTTTCTAATGTTGCTTCTCCTATGGGTCACGGCCTGGTGCAATAAGTGTCACGGCCGTGACCATCTTCATTCCAACTCTCTGCCCAACGTCACGGCCTAGTGCACTATGTGTCACGGCCGTGACACATGCCTGTTTCCGTCGTTTTTGCTCCGTTTTGCCTCGTTTTCGCTCCGTTCCGCCCGAAACTCGTCCAAAGCTCCTTCAATAACAAAATGAGTGTAAATGTAACGAATAAACACATAAATTGATTGCTAAGCTATTATTATATCCCAATTAAATACTACGATAAACACATTGAAATGCGTTTATCACTTGGTCACCGCTTGTAGATTCACAATATGAACTACTTATTAACAGATCTTCTTATGTCAAAATGGCTCCAGAGGAAAGCCACTATCGCTCGAAAATATGTATGAAATATCGCTTTCAGAACGTGCTATGAAGTCACAGATGTTGTCGATAATCGAATCAGTAAGTTATCACTATTTAGACATTATTCAAGTCTTGTACTATGATGATTATCTTACCAATTATGCTATTATTAACTCGAATGCATTTATATTGGATTTTATGCAGATATATCGAGTTCAGTGATTGATGTTTGGAAATTCACACAACATCCGAAGGCCGAAGATTGCAAGAATTCGTAATTGTTAATCAAGAGTAAGTAACTTTACAAATTTCTATAAATACAAATTTATATCTAATACACATAATGTAATATCTTGACGTAGGCGAAGGCCTATGCGACTAACCTTGTGGGAAGAACATTTGGAGTCTGAAGCACCTTACCTCGTTGAGCACGTTCATGAACTACCAATTATCTTGGCTATGAGACTTTCAGTCAATACCTTCAAAGGTATGGAGACACCATTAAATTCCAACATGAACTCTGTAAAATATACTCATTATTTTTATCACTTTATGCAGGAATCTCAGTTGGCACCACAGCTAGCACTACTATACTATATAATCCTCCGATATTGGAAACTATTGAATTGTAGCAATGGTGAGTTCTCTACGTAACCCGTAAAGTAATATATTTCTTATCTTCAATGTTTACCCATCAAGCATTATCTTACACGTAATATGACTATTTGATTTCTCTTGGAGGCTGGACGATAACGAAGATTATGTGAAGGAAGCTATCTCTCAACGATTGCACGAAAAAGGAAAGCAAATTATTCAGCGTCCAATATCAGCACAGGTTAAAAAGTTGATCCATGTAACAGGCTCACAATAACCGGGGTAACGATTCATTGCACAAAATAGTAAGATATATAATCCTTTCAACCATCTTATTATTACAAATTGATTCTTCTTATATCTTTCGTAGGTTAAATATTTCTGAACAACATCTACATCATAAATTGCGGATAGAGCAACCACTATATCTCATTGATTTGCCAGAATGTCGAAAAAACTGTGGAGCGTTCTACAAATGTGATTTCACATGTTTATACTGCAACAAAGAATTCCATCACCATTGCCAAGGTAAGAGTACTAAATATATGT
>JAPQWV010003348.1:0-42689 GCA_027422505.1 Craterostigma plantagineum
TAAATAAATAACAGTTTTCGTGCTTAATATTTCCTAGAATATATTAATACATAGATGAAACATGAAATTAGAGTAAAAGGTTATACCTATTCCAAGCTTTGAGTTTAGTTCGAATTCTCCTTTCTTCTTTAGACTATGCTCTCGTCAACTATCTTTTATGATACGAATAAGTTTATTTCTTCCTTGTTCTAATCCTACTTTACGTGTAAGAGTTGACAATGACAAGGATATGTATTTTGCTAACACCTCATTCTCAAGTAACGGTCTTATAATATTATTATCACTATTCCTCTCCTTGTCAAGTGAACGAATTATATGATGATACTATATCCTAGCTCATGTAATACTATTATAATAATATTAGATATAATTTCCCCATGACTAAGTAATCGAGCCACGTGATAGTTCTAATTCTTATGTCTCTAAATAACTGTAATAATTATTACTATGTATATTTCCTCATAGCCAAGAAATCGAACTCATCTTTTTAGGTTTCTAAGTCTTAAAATCCGTTCTAATCACCTCAGAAATTTATTCTATTAGGTTAGAATTTCATAATGGCACACAATTAAATAAGCACATAATACACTACAAAAAAGTGCGTTTTAGCGACTACACATATCAGTCGCTAAACATAGAAAATTAGTCGCTAAAACCATTTAGCGACTACAACAGCGACTACAAAGTGTAGTCGCTAAACTGCTTGTCGCTAAATGAGATCGGTGCGCAGTTAGTCGCAAGATGGCGACTGCGCTTACTGTAGTCGCTTACTGTAGTCGCTAAAAATTAGCTACTACATCACCGACTAAATTTGTAGTCGGTGATCTCCTTTTTTTTTGTTTTCTTTTCTTTTCGTTTTAATTTCAAATTTTATTTAATTGATAAATTAACTAAACAAATAGCGATAAAACAGAATAAATATTTTAAAATTTCATTAATATATAATAAAATCAATACATAAATCCACTAAACAAGATTTAACTAAACAACAAGAAAACTACACGACCCGAGCTACAACCGCTGGAAAGGTCATCGCGGCCGTTTTCTCCTCTTAAAATCAAATTAAGCCGATAAACCGAGCAACATCATCATCTGAAAAGCAGCGAAGGAAACACGTTTAAGAACAGCGGCATTCAATTCAAATTGGAAAAGAAAACAAGAGCAATTCATCGAAGCTTGCGTACCTTCTCTAAAGATGGTCTTCTTATCGTCCAACTTCGTCCAAAGCTTTTGCTTCCAAACCTTATTAGACAAACATAAATAGGCAAACCTTATTAGGCAATGACTTCTAACACAATCGAGAGAGCCACGTTCTTACCTCGGATTGACTTTGGCTGAGACGAGAAGCAGCCGGGACAGGCGAGGATTAAAGGACAGGCGACATAAGGAAGAAAAAAGCAGCACAACGAAAACAGAATCACTATGCTATATCCGGTAAGAAAGAATGGAACAACTTTTTTTTACCTCTCTTTGCAGGGCCTCCTCGAGATCCTGCTTATCGTCGGGAGTAATGTCCTTAGCATACAGCTGAGCCAAGCAATTACGAATCCTAAAACGACAGAATCGTTATCATTAGCCATGAAAAAAATTGAAGATTAGAACAGAGAATAAAACTCTTGGACCTAAAAAGGGGACAAACAGAGGATAAGCATAAGACAAAGGGTGACAAAAACTCTCATCAAGAACAAGTAAAACTATAAGCTTGAACAAGACAGCAATTAATAAGAGCCTAAACAATGCATCTTTGATTATAACCCTAAAGAGCAATTTGGCAACAAATTGGACATTGAGATAGAATCTCTAACATCGTAGTTGAATAAACACTCAATTGAGCCAACCCACGATTGTAAAGAGGCAAGAATGAGACAGAAGTACGAGGATTGAAGAAAAAACCGTTTCTCTGAGATCGTCGCCGTGCAGATCTTCAACTATGTCGAGAAATCTGTCCAAAAGCAAGGCGTCGTGCTCCACGAGCTTATCGTCCTCCGAGACTTTCCCAGGCACCAAAAGCCTCAGTTGAGCATCAATGGACCCCATCTTCGTTAAGTTTCATCCATCGACAACCGGAATCGAACCTGAGAGAGGCGAAGAACGGCGGACGGAGGACGGCGAAGAGAGGCGGACGAAGGCGAGCGACGGCGGATTGGACGAGCGAGCGATGGCGATTGTTTCTGATTTGGTGAAGGCGAGCGACGGCGGACAACTCGGTGAAGGCGGACGGCGGCGGACGGCGGCGGACGACGGCGGACGTCGGGACGAATGGCGGGTTGGTACGATTGATGGTGGAGGAAATTTGCGGAATTGGGGGAACTGCTAATGGTTTTGGATTTCACGATGGTGGAATTTAGGGTATAGATATTAGCGACTACAAGTACGTAGTCGCTAATACCAACAACTGTAGTCGCAAATACAAGATTAGCGACTGATTTCCACGCCAATTATTTAGTCGATTTTAGCGACTACAAATTGTAGTCGCTAAACTATGCCAATGTAGTCGCTATACTATTTAGCGACTGGCATTTTCTTCGTTAGCGGCTGTTTTGTGTAGTCGCTCTTAGCGACTACAACTTTGTAGTCGCTAATTTCAACTGTAGTCGCTATTTTGTAAAAACAGCGACTACAGAGGCATTAGTCGCTAAAGTAGTCGCTGTTTGAGCTTTTTTTGTAGTGATATGCAGTCACATAGACATATAATAATGCAGGCAAATTTATTGGCCGGCTTACTTACGGGACTCGGGTATTACACACAACTCTTGATACAAACACGCATGCACAGCACTTCCCCAGCTGTAGTCGCGGACCTCGTCGATGCGCTCCAAAAATTATAGTAATTGAGATTAACCCGTGAGCCGCTTTTATCGGGAAACAAAACGCATCCAATCAACAACAGCGCATATCCGCGTGCCCTTATCGACTACGTCATCTGTACTGTCATCAGTAACTGGATTCTCAAGTAACCAGTTACTCAACGCCATTACACTCATCTTAGACGGGCTATCGAATCTCGATCCTCTGGCGCAAATCCCGTCATCATATGACAATAGGCCGACCACTAGGACTTGCTCCTCGCATAAGCAACTCCAGTAACAGCTTCTCCCTCGATCGGTAAGCGCCATAAAGTACAACATCCAGCAAGGTCACGGTGGCTTCTCCTACCGAGAGATGGAAGGTGTGTGTCTCGCTACGCCATCGCTCAACTAAAGCTATGATGAGATGTGGGTCCACCTTCTGAGATTTACAACTATATACGCCGTAAAACCCCATCGACTCCAGCTTTCTAAGTACGCGAAGATGATTTCTCTCGGGTTGCCCGCCGTACCCCATACAGAAACCTCTGACCCCTCGTTCGAAGGGTAACGTCAAAAATCTCATCTCGAAAAATAAAAGAGGAACGATGTGCCTGTTGTTTCGTCAACAAAGACGAATCCTCGCCATAGAGTGAAGTCTCATCCATCTTGAAATATAAAAAACACTACTTAATAACGATCAACGAATAATGCTACTAGTTAAGGACCAAATTTTAATGCTCGAACGACATCCGCGTTTAACATCGATGACTACTAGTAACGATGTTTAACATCGACTCACACCAGTGACGAAACCGTCGACCAACGTTTTTAACACTCGCAACTATGTGACGAGTAGAGCTGAAATAGTGGATGGCCCGGCCTGCTCGACTCGATTTTTAGCGGGTTGGGTCAGGCTGGCCAGAAATTAAACGGGCCTAAGATTCTTAGGCCAGACCCATTATGTGATGGGCTGGGCCAGCCGTCGGGCTAACAGGCCTAATTTTTTGCCTGTGACCCGTTAGCCCGCCGGGCCTGATGGGTCGGGCAATAGGCCCATATTTTGGGGTCAATAAATTTAGGCCCAAACCGGTTTTTGGGCCGGGCCGATTTAGCCCATGGGCGACAACCACATCGAAGATAGTCGGCGACGCAACGATGTCACGATCACCGGCAACGAACAACAAGCCGGCGACGAAGCCGTCACCGGTCGAAATGGCCGGCGAGATCCGGCCAATTCGCCCGAGGGAAAAAAAACCAAAATTAACTAAATCGTCCACACCCAGCACTAACGGCGGCCACATCCATGGTCAGCCCGCCCAAGACGTCCCCGTCGTCGCGCCGTAGGGCCGCCGGAGAGCCTCGCCGGCAAAAAACGAAATTAGAAAAAAAATTCAAAATATTTGAAGCAAATGAACATACCTCACGATATTGGAAGGAAATGAAGATTCTAGCCTTGAAATCACGGGATTTGGGGTAGGAATTATCGAAATTTGACGGAACGTGCGATGGGGAAGAAAGGAAGAGAAAAAAAAGAAGAGAGGAGGAAGAAGAAGAAGAAAAAAGAGAAAGGATTTTGACCGTCCGACTGAACGCGCCACTTCGTCTGGCCCGTTTAGAACGCGTCACACGAAGTGGCGCGTTCACCTATTTTTGAAATACCGTGAAAATCATATTATTCGGATATCCCATTTCAAAATTGCATTATTTTTGAAAAAAAGCCACTTGTCTCTCCATCTGTTTTCACACACAAACACACACATACTGCTTATTTTAATGGAAGTCAGAAACATGAACAGAGATGCTTTTATGCTTGTTGAAAATTGGAATTTGCCACTTAATTTTGCCATACATATAAATTGAAACTATGAATCTTGTTAAAGATTCGTCATATTTTCCATGTCTATACCCCGCGTCATTTCCTATTTCCAATAATAATAACTAGGACTCTCTACACACTCAAACGTGTGTAAATATATAAATATATAATACTAAATTTTAATTAAAAATAGCTAATTAAAATTATCTTTGAATTTAATTATGTATACATAAATAATAAAATTAAGGATATGAGAATTAACTAAAAATATAATTAAAAGATATTGTGTAAATTTTTAAATTTATTATTAATTTTGTTTTGTGAAATTGTTAGACAAGGGGCAGTTTATAGTCATCACTGGCGCTTAATAGAATAGATAATAATCAGATATCTTACTTTTATGGTGGTTGAGATATTAAGTAAAATATAGTTTTTCAGCACCTCAAAATGTTTAAAACATAAGGTGAGCACCATATCATTCCTATATATATATTATATATATATAGTAGTTTTTACCCATGCAATGCACGGTATTAATTATTTGTAATTATTGTATGTTAATAAATCATTAATATGTGTGATAGTAGGTAGTTATTGTGGAATTGAGATGTGGTAGTGGATTTTTTTTCTGTTTTATTATGTAATTTATTTTTTAACTTAAGGAACAAGTGGCTAAGATAAGAGAGAATTGCAAAAATAGTTAACTATCAAACTTGATTGCAAAAATAGTTAACTTTTAAAACTTGTGCAGAACTTTTTAATTATTTTTATTTTCTCTATTCACCACAAATTATTTAAAATTCTAAATCTTCACCGTTATTATCTTACATTAGCATATAAATTGACAATAATATATTTTAACCCCAATTCAATTTAAAAAAATTTTAAGTCCTCAAATATGTAAACTTAGGTAAGTGTATTTAAACGGTTCAAGTTCCCAATGTGAAATTGCCTTTCTATTGAACCAAAACTCGCGTCGGTGTATTGTTTGGAATCGGTTGGAGCCGGTGTCGGTTTCGAACTCAAACCATTAATGTTGAATTTTTTTAATATTGTTTACTTTCCATTTATAATTGAAAAATAAATTTGAATTTCTTAATAATGTACAAAATTATATTACGAAATTACAAAATTGAGGGAGATTCAAGAGAGATCGAATGAGGAAACGTGTGAAAAACCAAAATAAGTCCCCAATATTTACAAGCAAAAAAAAAAAACAGTAATATGATCGTTGAGTTAAAAAGCAACAAATGAACAAATTCCATACGTATGATAAAATATATGTAGGAAATTAAAACAACAACTGTTATAAGATATATGTTTATATATGTATAATAAATTATATAGATAATAAACAAAATAACATTCAACTGTGTAGGAGTTTTTGTTAAATAGGATTAGTTTTTGTGTGAAATTAAAAAAAAGGGGATTCTAGGTTTTTTAATTAAAGAAAAAAAAGGATTGAGTGTTGAAAAAATCGAAGGTTTGATTATCATTTGATCCGCTCGACTGAAATTTCATGTAGAAATGAGTTGTTAATCGATGGGTTCGTGATTATTAATGAGTGTAAGTCTACATTAAACATATTAACCCCAAATCTAAGTGAATTTTCGTGTTTCTGAGTCTGAAATCGACGTTTTTCGAACAGAAATTGGTTTATTCGGGTTTTTATTCGAATTATTCGACCTCGGATTGAGCTACTCGAATAACATTGGGTAGAAAATTAGCATTTATTCGGGTAAAAAATCGAATTGAAAATTCAAATAATTATTTTTTTTTCGATTTGTTTCACTCGAATTACTTATTCGAATTTTCTTTTTCTCGAAAAAATCTGTTTAAATTGGGGTATTTGGGTAAATTTCGCTCCACGTCCTTTTGTTTAATAAAATTAGGAACGGCTCCCTTCCAACTACGTATGATGTTCCTATGACTTACACATATCAAGTAATTTCTTCCTAGATTCAACGATCTCATCATAAAAGTCATCTAGCTCTGACACTAGACTCTCACTCTCCACCTTCAAAGCCCCAAACAAGCCCTTCAACCTCTCAGCTCCCTCCCTCACGCCGCCGCGGCCGCCGCCACGACACGGCGGTCTCCGATCGATCTCCGCAGCCAGCTCCTCCACGCCGGCCTTCGTCCTCCTGAACTCCTGAAGCAGCACCGCGCCGCCGGCGACGACCACCTCGCGAGAAATCCTCTGGTGCAGCCTCGCCGCCGAGACCATGAAGCTCGGACCCACGAAGGCGGCGCATCCGTCGGCGGCGGACGCCTTGAACGGCGACGACGAGACTAATCCGCCGAGGAGGATGGCGAGGAGAAGCGAGGCAACGTTCCTCATAGCGTAGAGTGCTCCTCTGAAGCCATTGAAGCCGTTGAGCTTCGATTCAGTCGCAGGTTTTTCGTCGAGCTTTAAGGATGTAGTAAGGTCGTCGATTCTTGCCTCCATGAAAGCTCCGTTTTCGTACTCGAGGTTCGACGCTCGTGTGCGGACCTTTTTGTGAAAATTCAAATTAAAAAATTCAATCTTTTTTCTTAAAAGAAAAAGACATAGAAGAGATTCTTAGTTCACCTGTCTGAGAATCTGTGGATTCAAAGCTCTGCGCCCATCAATAAGCATCGAAATGGCGTTGATCCCATAAGAACAGTAGCCTTCCATCTTAGAAACGCCGACTTTTATTACTTTGCAGATCTCCCAAATCCTCGAACTCTCATCAATGTACTCGCCGAGCCACCGCTCGCCGGCGGGCAAACGGAGTTTCACGCGAGGGTTGCTCAGATGATAGTGGGATGATCTGAGCAGGGTAAGAACTCTATGTAAGAACTGGGCAGACATGAAATCGTCGGCATCGACGGGCGTTTTTCAGTTCGTCGATGCCTCTTGTTAGGAATTTGTGGAAGCCATTTACAGACGAGGAAGAAGGTTCCATTTATTGAGTGGAATATAGAGATCATTTTATATTACATACGGAATGGTTATTTATATTACTAAGTCAGGGCGAGATTGTGAGATAGAAAATGTTTTTTTTTTCCATTTTCTTTTATTGTATCGTATAATTTACGTGGCAAATGCGTCGACTTTAGTGATTAAATTTTATAATTACGTATCTTTGTATACAAAACAAATTTGCTGAAGTACATAGATTAGATTTAAGGGTTAATTAAAGATCAGGCCCTACTAATATGTTTAACTTTGTGTTCAGACCCCATTTGAGTTTGATTTAGGATAAAGGACCTAATTTTTGGAAAATTCACTGAAAACTACCTAAAGACTGCGAAAAGACATAATTATCCCTGACATATGCAAAATTTACCACAGAATACCCAAATGATCCGATTACAGTTGTCGAAATAATTATAACAGTTTTAGGCTGAAATGAAACACTTCCATTCATTTAGATAACAAATTGTCTGTATTGAGTACAATATCGCATATATTTAGTAACAACTTTATCAATTATAATACCAATACTAATAAAACGAATAAATTAGAGAAAAATACATAAATGATGTGATAAGACATATTTAACACTACATATGCCAAATCAACGAAAAATACTTGAATAATACGATAACAAGTTTCGAAAAAATAATAACAGTTTCGCATCGATCTCTCCCAACAAGCGACGCATCGATCGAAACGAGATTTCACGTTCAGATCCGAATAGATCTCCACGATTGTGATGATATAAGGTGAAACTATCGTTAATTTGATCATAAGTGTTGATAAGTTTCGGATATTAGTGACGTTAATTGTGAGAAAATAAATATTGCCCGTATAGCAGAAAATACCACGTTTCGTTTAGTAAATAACAAATGATGTTGCAAAGTAACACATCATTCAAAAACAATACCGCTTCCTGCAATAACACATTCCTTACACTCAATTGGTCGAAAGAAGAAATTCACGTTCGAAATTCGATCCAATCTCGACGTTACTAACAGCACAAAGTTGTATCGGCTTCAATTTTTAATGGGTCTTCATACTCGAGAGAATTTTCGAAGTTCATAAAGCACGAAGCTTCAAACACAATACGGAAATTCGTTTAATACGGTGAAATCTCGACTTTAATGACCGGATAATGTAAATTCGACACAATTTCATCATGATCCTTAGTTATCGATAATAATTATTGATGTTAATCATGGCAAAACGAAGAATTTTGATGAGATCTAAGAGGACGTTTGCTAATTAAAATAGTCACACTCCATGCATTCTGGGTAACAATTCTTGAAAAATAATACCATATATCTTGATGCTTATAACAAATATTTCCGCAAAACGAACATATAAGGAGAAAAATAATAACGACCCGTCACCCGTAAATAACACATGTTATACCCAAGTAAATGCAAAGATGAATAGATCATAACGTGATAACAATGCGAACCTAGCTGAATGACGCGATAACAAGTTTCGAAACAAAAATAACACTTTTAAGCTAATAGGAAACATTTTCTTTCAGTTTAATAACAAAAGTCTTGAACTTAGTTCTAAAATTTGTATATTTAGTACATGTGTGTCATCTATAATAACAGAACCAACACACAACGAATGACAAATTTTCCAGTTGCGATAAGACATTTAACCCTTGCCAAAGCGACGAAAAATAACAATTTAGTGCCCCCAAAATAATTGTTTTAAGCTGAAAAAACATACGTTCAATAAGCTGAAAAATTCATGTTTTCAAATTCGACCCAATCTCGACGTTACTAACAACAAACGTTGTATTGGCTTCGATTTTTCATGGGTCTTCATAATCAAAAAGAATTTTCGAGATTCATAAAGCACAAATGCTCCAATCATACGTTTAATATAGTGAAATCTCGACTTTAATGACCGAATAATGTAAAGTCGACACAATTTTATCATGGGCCCTAGTTATCGACGACAATTATTGATGTTAATCATGGAATAATGAAGAATTTTGATGAGATTTAAGTGGTAAAACGTTTGCTTATTAAAATGGTCACTGAATAACACTTCATGCTTTCTGGGTAACAATTCGTGGAACAATAATACCATATGTCTAGATATTCATAACAAATATATCCGCAAACGTAACATATAATGAGAAATTAATAACGACTCGTTACCCGTAAATAACACGTTTGCCAATAAAAAGTTGGTTGGTAACATTTTCTTTATTCTGGGTAACAATTCACGCAATTTGGGTAACACATCGTTAAGAACATTCTAGGAGTTTCTAGAATGTCAGAGATATTAACAGTACAATAACACGTTGCCTGCAAATAATACCACATATCTGATAAAAAATAACAATATAGACCAACCGTATAACACATTTGTAGCTATAAGTACCACAATATAGCTAATCAATGACACATTACTATTTCGATTAATTTCGTTCATAAATTCATTTCGTTCGGATGTATAAGATTGACATTCATGAAAATAGATGATATGATGAAGCTAAATCACAAAATTTCACTAAAAGACACGTTTTGCGAAAGTTGGTATCAATATGTGAAAAGTTGAGATAAAAAATCATACAACATACATCCCTTCCTTCACAACATACTAGTATCTCATTTAATGAGACATAATCGTTATGAATTCCAACACAAACGTGTTCAAAGTTCAAAATTAAACCACAAATATCATTTTATATGTCGTAAATCTGTATTTGATACATTTTCGAAGTATTTGTTAAGGAATATTAACAGGATGATTCGTTAACGTCACCAGTACCAGATTGCCCGCACGTAATACTACATGTTTGCTATAAAATAACAATGCGAACCTATCGAATAACGTGTTTACACATAATGATACCACATAACAGGTTTCCAGTACCACATTACTAATCCGATTAATTTCGTTCATAAAAGCACATTGTTCGAGATTTACAAGATTAACATCTTGTAAATGTATGATTTGATGCATTATCAACACCAAATTCCTATAAAAGCTACATTGTTTGATTGAGGTGGATGATAGTGAATGTTCGAGGTCAATAATTATTCAAAACATAAACTATTACTTTGTTCATTGAAACATCACATATGAATTTCAGCACGAATGCCATCAAAATTCAAAATTAAACCACAAATATCAGTTTATATGTCGTAAATCTTGAAACCTTAAGGGTAACCCTAAACCATTAAACCTTAATCTCCATAAACACATAACCCTAAACCTTGGTGCGACAACTACAGCAATTGGTAACACATAAGCAACTTTTAGTAACATATTTAACTAAATGGATAACAGTTAAATAGTTATTAGTAACACATTTGCACTGCAATCCCGCTAAAATTCCAATCGTGCATAAATCCCGCCCAATTAACCCAACCAATCCACAAATTCCGCCCAAAATTTAGCAAGTACAGTAAATCCATCTAAATCCAGTCAAAACCAATATCCCGCCCAATTAACCCAATCAATCCACAAATCCCGCCCAAAATTTAGCAAGTATAGTACCACTTCATGGCAATACAATAATATTTATTGTTTATTTAGTGACAAATCCTGTACTTTTAGTAACAGTTCCGATAACAACAAGTAACGCTTTGGTTTTATGTAGTAACAGTTTCAATGTCAAAAAATATCGAAACATGCCTTCTAAAAGAACTTAGTTCGTAATATAACATTTCAGATAATACACCATCAATACTTACGAAAATCAAAATTAGGTCATAATATACCAATTAATCGACGAAGAAGTCGATTATGAGTTTACCCCTCGTATCATGACCCACTTTGTTCATGAACCCATATGTTGGACAAAAAATACCAAATATATACTTCCGAGAAACAAAATAAAGTCGTACAATACCATTTAATGAGATAAAAATATAATATGTGAGAAATAAAATAACGTTTTTGTATAGTTTTGTAACATTAAGACAAATCGTAGTGACAATAATGCATGAAATAGTAACATGTACTCCCGATGAATCAATGGCTGCGATACGACTTGCTTTCACACAGCGTAAGTTTAGAAGTGATGAGGTAACGATTGTTTCAAAATTCACAGAGCCTATGAAACGCCCAAACTATGGGTATCTCGAATACGCACAGATTAGCTGCAATTGTTGCCAAAATCTAGTTCGATTTGGCCACATTTTTCTCAAATTTGAACCCATATAAAAATTCATTACAATTCTTACATCGTTCTTCATCAATACTAGAAAAAAACATACGTGACACGTCGAAATTGATTGGTTGATGGGGCAGTCGATTGTGCTCGATTCATTGTGAAAAATGGAATTCGATTATCCGGAGAACTAAATATAAATCTGTTAAAACATTTTACTATCGATAAATAAACACATTATCGGTTTAAAGTAACACTTATAAGTTTTACAATAACAACGCGTCATATATCTGTAACATACAACTGGCGTCGAATACCACTTTACTATAAATCTGTTAAAACATTTTACTATCGATAAATAACACATTATCAGTTTAAAGTAACACTTATAAGTTTTACAATAACAACGCGTCATATATCTGTAACATACAACTTGCGTCGAATACCACTTTACTGAACGATTCTTAAGGGTATTTTAGTCAAAGCATAGTTTGGGTCTTTACCTTTAAATTTTCAAAAAACAGGTCCTTTAAACTAAAGAAATTACTGACAGGGTCTGATCACTAAGTTTAAACTTTTCTAGGGCCTGAAACGTAATTGTCCCTAGATTTAAAGCTAATTATTACGTAACAATCAATTAGTAGTGAACATTTTTCAAGACACGACACCAAGTTGTAAGCTAAGATTAATCGATACGGTGACAGCTGTCACCTTGTAATGACATGCATGCATTTTCTAATTTAGGACAAACAATTATAATAAAGACGGCACTTAACCATGCTTGCCACTCAATATATGCGCATATATAACTACTATGTCTATATATATAATGTCTGTTCTTTCCACCCAAGTAAAAATCACCACAATTTACATTATATACTGTTCGTGAGCTTGAATAAGTTTATTAGTTTAATTTATTTAAATTTTAAATTTCGATATTTAAATTTGACTTAGAGCCTAATATTGAATTTTCGAGTTGAGCTTGCCCTTGTTTACATTACATATCTATTCTATTTTTAGGGGTTTGGGCGAGTATAAATTGCTAATTGATCCGTCAATTTCACAAAATAATAATAATTAAATTTAAAAAATTATCCACTATCTTTTATTTATTATTTTTAATTAATCACTATCTTTAGTTAATTTCCATACTTTTAATTGTATAATATATATATATATATATATTTATTTATATATGTTTTAGGTGTGAGGTCGAGTATAAATAATTGTTAATTGGTCTGTCAATTTCACAAAAACAAATTAATAATTAAATTTAAAAATTTATCCACTATCTTTTAATTACTAGTTTTAGTTAATCACTATTTTTAGTTAATCTTATATTACTAAAGAAACGTAGGTGTCCTCATATGCTGTCACGTGTCCCACAATAATTAATTCTGCCACGTGTCTCATAATAATTAATTATAATAAATTAAACATATAATAAAATATGAAAAACTATCTACCGTCACACTATTCACAGTAATTAAAGGTGCTTTTAAAGTTTCGGACCCGAGTAAGTTAAAAGAGAAAAAGGACATAGATTTTGGAGCTTTTCAGGCTTTTATGTAGCCACAATGGAATAATTCTTCTGTTACACCAATGCACGAAATCAGAGCTAAGATCTTTAATGGTTATTCTTTTTACTATTATTTTGGTAACTTTTTTTTTCGACTGCATCTACATTCTACACTTCCTTCGCGTTAAAAACTAGAAATAAAATCGGCGTCCTTCTTTTCTTTAACCTATATTAATTTGTATACTTGTACTTTTCATAAATTTGAAATCTTATCGTGGAAAATTATTGTTAAAAATATTTTTTTTCTCCCTTCTCTAAAATGTACTTATGTACGAACTAAATTCCTTTTTATGAAGATAACATTTTATCTAAGTTACAAATTTCGGATAGTGCTTCAAATAAAAGCTGGCTACCATTCAACTCCATTCAGATAAGGAGACCTAAAATAATAAAAGATGCAGCAAAATTAATTAAAGAAGGGGCTCATAGCTCAAATCGCCAACCTATATACATGTGCATGGGAAACTTTCGTAAATCGTACCTTCGTAAAAGCTAAAACAATCAATAAAAAATAAAAAATAAATTTACTTTTTTAGCTTTGGCGGCTCATCGTAGCTTAGGGCAATAAATATGCGTCAGAATAACGTATCCTATTTTCTTAATGTTTTTTAGTGACTAACCAATATTTGCTATGCAAACATTGGTATTTTTATTAAAATAAACAAAAAAAATAACACATTAACGAAATAATCGTGAAACGAAAACCATTAATAAAATACAGCAACTCGTACTCTTTTTTTACGAGTTAGTAACTCGTATAATATAAATACGAATTACTCGTACAACGTGGCCCGCTGACCTGACGTGGCTTTCGTGTTAAAACGTTGACACGTAACTTGTATTATCTATTTACGAGATAGAAAATCGTATACTAAACATACGAGTTAGTCCATTTACACGACACGGTGGCCAGCTGACCTGACGTGGCAAAAAAATTTGGACGTAACTCGTAAAAATAAATACGAATTATGTTCGTGGCCAACCACCCTGCATGACCATGCAGTGTTAGTTAATAATGGAAGTATCTCGTATTTAGCATACGAGTTACTCGAACTATTGCAATAATTCATGCAATAATTAGAGTAACTCGTATGTATTATTTACGAGTTACGTGCGACTTGCATGTTGGTGCAATAATGCACGTAACTCGTATTTATTACATACGATTTACATCTCTATAAATACCCCCACCCCTTTCGTTTTTAAAACACAACACAAAAATGGTGTCGAGTCGGGTACAAGTCATACTTTATTTGGCGGTGAGATAATTCAATCATCTGATCCTGTCGTCAGTTATAGTATCCGTCATATTGCGTATAGGCGAATTCGTCGCAACACCAATTTTTCTGTGTATGTCATTGTTGTTCGAAATTACGGGTGCTGATAGCAGTCGTTGTTCGTTAATTGTCCAGGGGAAAAATGAATACTTTCAACATTCCCGCCTCTTTCATCAGTTATTCATCTCCAACGACAACGATTTACAATTTTTCATCCATCTCGTTCGGAGAACAATTGTGTTGATGTTTTATTGAAATAATTGAAAATTCAAGTTTTGATTTGAATGAAGAGCTTCATCGGAATTTTGAAGTTGGTTCTTCGAGTTATACATGTCCGGATTTTCCCGACATTGTCTCAGTTACGGTAGGGTTCAACAATGTTTCCCTGTAGATGCCCACGCATGGTGTTCCATTCAATATGCCGGAATCCGTGTCAGAACCCGAGCCTGATTTCGTGCCTGAACCAGAGGAAGACGTTGATGTTAGTGATTCGGAAGCAGACCATGAGGATCCACTGGCCGAGTTACCCGATCCCAACGAACCCGACGAGAACAATCACGACGATGCGCCAGATGATACCACTCCACTGGACTCTGCTGCTCCAACAATCAACTCGCTAACGACTTCATCGAAACTCGAAAGCGATGACCCCTTAATTTTCTCAACAGGCGGTCTAAAACCTAGCAACCTCTCGCACTTGTCCATCCACTGTGTGATCGTCATCGGTTGGATCACACCAGAGACATAACTACCATCTACAGGCAAACCCCACAAAGTTCCTACGTCATGTAAAGTAACGGTCGCCTCCCCGAAAAAAAATGAAACGTATGGGTCTCCTTCCTCCAACGCTCTACCAATGCTGTAATCAAATGAGGGTCAACCCTCTGCGACATACATCTGTAGACGCTGTATAGACCCATATCATTCAACTTATATAATAAGCGATCTTGTAGAACATTCGGTGCTTCTCTCGTACACCACACAACATTCTCTAAGGACATAATCTTAATAGTCCTATCTATCGCACCCTCATCTAGCAATAAATCCTTACTACGGCGATTTGACTGCATCATCAACACGAACTATCAAAAGGCCTCTAAGAAGAATCCAAATCCATTCTACAGTAAAAAAAAAAACGAAACCAAACAAATCAACAATAAAATAAAAAATGATGTAACAAACAGGCGTATTTCGGATCGTCAAATCGGTACCTAACCTGTTAATAATCGAGCGTAGAGGCGTATTTCGAATCGTCGCGGGGCGACGGGTCGCGGGGGAGGAGCTCGTCGAGGCGGCAGCGTCGAGGAGCCGGGCAGCAGCAGGTGATGGCGGCGGTGTCGAGGAGGTGACGCGGCGGCGTCCAGGCGGAGGCGTGGAGGAGGTGGCGACAGCGTCGAGACGGGCGGCGCTGGCGTCGAGGCGGGGGGGGCGTCGAACGGAAGGTGATGGCGGGGGCGTCGAGGAGGTGAACGCGGCGGCGTCGAGGATGCAGCAGCGTCGAGGGCGTCGAGGAGGCGGCGTCGAGCGTCTCTTCGTCTTCGTCTGTCGTCGTCGTCGTCTTCGATTAGATCTGGTTATTATAAACCAGATCTAACTCGTAAGAACTGCTTACGAGTTACGAGTTATAACTCGTAATAAATACATACGAGTTACGCCACCTCACGCTAACGCCAGCTAGGCGACGTAACTCGTATGTAGTTCAGTTACATAACTTGTATAACAAACATACGAAATGCGGTATTTTATTAATGATTTCGTTTTTATGTTTATTTTCTTAATGCTTAATTTTTTTTGTTAATTTTATTAAAAAAGCCGCAAACATTATTACAGCAAGAATTGATTGATACGTGCTTAAGTTAATATATCACTCTTAAATATAGTTTTGTATAGAATGGTCAAATTGATGATATAATGTGTTGATTAAATTTATAACCCAATGAAATTTAACGGGCCACATAATATTGGTCGCTATGATACACCTTTACAGCCCATTGTTCGAACATAGACCTGAGTTCAAGAACCAAGGTAATTATTACATTAATATTATATTATTATTAATATATTATTATTAAATACTACTAAGTCCGATGAGAGGATGCTTTTCAACTTAGACCATCTCCAACCGATAAACGCATTCCCAAACTCAAACGTATTCTCAACTCAAAATGCTGTAATTCTTCTCAACGATCAACTCATTCTCAAACTCAATAGATTATTTTGTAATATTCACTTCTACACTAATTTTACAAATTTCAATACTACCCCCATTATAATCTCTTTATCACCATTTAGGAGAGACTCATGAGAGAACTGGAAATAATGCAGAAAGATAAACATGAATCTAGTTGTGGACTGTTGTCCGAGTAATAATTTCTCGCAGCTCTTCAATAAATAATTCATCTTATTTGCCATTTCAATTGCATGTACTTAATTCGAGATTTCTTTTCTGATTGTACCTGTTGAAGATTTTGCTCGTGATATAGGAAAAACTCTACTCTTAGATTTAGTGGATCATAATAAGATTCAAAGTTTGTCAGAGGCTAATGCAATTAAAATTTCAAGGTATGGAAATCTAAAGTGAAGCTCTGATGTCCCATCACATAAATATTCGAGCCAATTAGATGAAAGAAAAACCCCACGAAGAAAACATTTTGCTTTGTTTCGGCTATTGTATTTGAAAACTAAGCCGAAATAGAGAATACATTTGTCCCCAACGAAATCTCGCCTTTTGTCAACTTTTTCTGACAGTTCAATTATCACGTCCTTCCATCAGCTTTTTCTGACAAATAAAGGAAAATTCGGACTTCTATACAAATTAAAACTTCCAACGCATATCGAACCAACGCAAAGATGCGATTTTTCAAGTGAGATAAATTAAAAAATCGCATTTTGAGTTTGGTTTTTTATCGGGTGGAGTAAATTTATGAATCTTTTTTGGTTTTTCAGTTCGTTGGAGATGCTCTTAGATAGTTTTTCAGCATCCTTAAATGAGATAGCAACCAAACAGTGTTGGCTTTAAATCCACTTTTCCAAATATACTTCATAAATAAAAGTTTGAAAGTAACGATTTTATATTACTATTTCTTTCATGTTTTTTCTTAGAAATAAAAAATCCACTAAATTTACTACAATTTTTATTAATGATTTAATAATCTTAGTTCTACTTATTATATTATGTAGCCATATAATTTGCAGATAATCTCTGAAGTCCCAGCCACATATGTGATTTTATATACACGTGGGCAATTAATATGTTGAGATATAGCAACGTAACATATTACAACGTGTCACACGTAGTCACGTCATTAGTCTCACAATTTTAACATTCAAATCTCATGTATATATTTGATCAATGATTTTTATACCTTATCCATATATATGGAAACTTCTTTTAATTAATGCGATCCCTAATGAGATCTTTGTTATACATACGTCATGGGAATCTTGGATTATGTTAGTGCTCTAATCCATCGTCATCATAACGTGTTAGAACAAAATATGAATCATCTTTTTATATATCATGAATCAAAATTAGTGATTGATAAATTATTAAAATTGGAAAAAATAAATAATAAGTCATTAACTTTACATTTCAGATTGAGATTCAAATTCGATTTATACTAGACATAGTCGACGTGTATGAACTTTGTTGGTCAGTATATATTTGATCATTTTCCCATAAAAAATTGATAAGTTGAAAATCATACCAGGTATTTCATCTTCATGTCATCAACTATCAATATTTCCAACAGAGCTTTCGGCTTGTTTGATCGCAAATAGAATTGAAGATCGATCATATAAAGTTATTGATCATAAATTGAAAATCAATATCTTTACTTAGCCGAAATTTACATTTATAAAACACAACACAATATATAATTGTTTACAAAAACAAATGCATCAATCACGCAAACAAACTGCAAACATACTCCATCCACGAGTATTTCTTGTCTAAGACAAACTAACAAGTGTTTTCATTTTATTCACCACCTTGACAATTCAAATGAATAATTAGCACAATCATCATATCTTATATAATTATCAAAATGTAGGAGGTCTTTAAATGCGCCACGTGTCCAATAATTAACTATCTAATAAAATGAAAAATAAAAATAAAATTAACCGCCGACGTTGAAGGATATCACCCCACACACACACACATATGGGATATATATACACTAGTTTTTTGCCCGTGCATTGCACGGGTCATAATTATTTATAATCATTTTAAATCGGGTCAAGATAATTATTTTAAATCGATTATACAACTTAATTAACCATTTTTAATTAACTAATTGAAGAATCGATTTTTGATAAAACATGAGTTGTTTAGTTTTTTAGAAAGTGGGGTGATTTTATCAACGTCCTAAGAAATAATTAAATAAAAAAAATTAATGGACATGACACGTGTCAACACACAAGAAAACTACATTTAAATGTATATATAGAATTAAGTAAATAGATTTTACCAATTTTTTTATGTGCATTGGACCGACAATAAACTAGTATTTTTTAATATAATAGTGTAACGAAGGACGATATAAAAGTGGATAGTTATCGTGCAATGATTCAAGCTATTGTACCGTGGAATGGGCATATCCTTCCCATTTCATATATAATAAAATATACATATAATAAAATATACATATACACATATATTTATTTATTTATTTAGACCATACATATGACTCGTTCCACTAATCTCTTGCTAGCAACGCAAAATACCAACTGCTGCCAATGGATTTTCATTAAAAGCCAATCATGAATCATATTCGAGACGGCAAAGAAAAGCGATTTATTTGATATCAATCATTTCCATAGTAACATATCTCTAAACAATTTCATCAAGGCGAAAAGCTCAGTTAAAGCCAAGAAACCTAAAATAAAAAAATGGTAAGAAAGCGAAAGTTCAGCATATGTTCCATAATTTTAATCCAGTATATATCTAAGTATAATATATTTCGTTTGTCCACTTTCGAAAATTTCACATTACCTTATCTACTTTCAAGCTTGTAAATAGAGTTCTTGAGAAATGACAAAGTCCGTAGATGCATTTCATTATTTATTGAAACAAAATGTAAAAAAAAAAGAAGTAAAATTTAATACGGTCATCTTTTATAACATAGTAAGACCGAAAAACATAAGAAAATTATATGAAAAATAAATCAGTTGATGAACTACGTTGAATTAAAATATATAAAAATTAAGTATAACACATATTTACTATATTTAAATTTCTCTTTCTCACACAAAAACGAGTGAGCAACTAGTATACTACCATGTGTCCTATACACGTCAATCGTTAATGAGTTGCTAGAAAATCTCAATATTTATTTTGAATTTTTGTGAAGAAGAAGCTGAACACTTATATATGGGAGGGACCCCAGTTGGGCGACAAGTATAACTTTTGCATTACTCGCCTTCCTTTCTTTCTTTGATTCTTTATTTATCATTTATTTTCTTGAAATTTATCCAACACAACGCAACATACTTTGCTTTGAGGAGCTCTTGAATGTCCGAGATTTCGAAATCTTTGTTTCTCGAAGAAGAATATGCCATCTATGTTTTGAGTATTTTTTGTGCAGATAATATTCCTTGCAGGCTTTGGAAGGTCATCATTGCTTGCTCATTGGATGTATTTGGCAGTAAGTTACTAATCTTCTTATTCTTCTTTTTTTCTTTCTATTTTTATTCTTCAAAATGTGTTTATGGGAGCTCAATCTGTGCTTGAAACGATGCTGAAGAAAGGTTTATTGACATAGTTCTTAATTCATTTTGGGATTATTGAGAAATAGTGGTTCTTGGTGATGAAGTTCAGCAGATTGTAATATAGGGCTGTTCTGTTATGGTAGTTTGTTACTTTGTTCTTGTCTCTGCTATTCTATTACAATATTTAGGCTTTTGTAAGATAATTTTTCGTTCGAAATTACCATTGCATCTGCAAATTGTGGTCTTGGCCATGTGAGCTGGAAAATCTCATAGCCGTAGATGCTCAAAAAGTCAGCATTTTTCTGGGGTGAAAATACGAATGTCGTTCTAATTTCTTATACTTCGAACTACTTCATTGCAGAATCCATGGCAGATCAGTTTCTGTTTGAATGGATCGAGCTTTTTTGAAATGATTTCAATTGAATATGAATTGCAGGTGCAGAGACACCCTATATAATTCTTGCCTTGATCATCGAGACAACATACTTTGTTCGCAGAGACACCCTATATAATCCAAGTCTTACGATCGCTTCAGCCTCAAATGTCTCCGAGTAGTCCATCTTCATCGCTCATAAGCAGCGATAGCTCTGTCTCGAGTTGCAGTTAGCTTTCTTTTCTTTCTCCCTTTCTCTCTTTTTCTTTTGCATTACATTCCTCAGTTTCTGACATCTCCTTTTTCGTTTACACAGGCGATATTTCAGTCGAGGCAAGCTCTTGCGATAGGTAAATCATCATCAGTTTGTTTCGAAAGATTTTGCGATTATTTTCCCTGGCGGGCTCTAACTTAAAAAATCTATTTTCTCGATTTTTTTCAGGGATTTCGGAGATGAAGAAAGCAGCAGTACAGAGGATTCGAGCTCGAGCTCTTCGTCGAATGCGCTCGACTTGGACTTTTCGGTTAGTAAGCCTAAAGGCGTCGACGAAAATGGTTATTCGTTGACCGATATCATAGACGGAGACCTTTTGCAAACCCATTTGAACGACGAATTGGACGTCGACTTTTGGATTCCGCCCGAGCCCTTAAACGAAGAAAATTACGATGAGTTAGGCCCTCGAAAGCTCGAGTTTAAAGACGAAAAAATCATGGCTTTGGAGAACGTTAAGAACGGGAGGTTTAAGGGCCACGTGGGGCGCCTTTTCCGGTCGGCGGGCGTCGATTTTCTTGGAATTTACGGTGAGAATTGGGTTGATAAAGTCACCTCTTTGTCATGGGAAGCTGCTTCTTTCGTAAAGCCCAATACTGCAATGGATACCGAGGGATATGTGAAGGTTAAATGCGTGGCAACGGGGCGGCCCTCGCAAAGGTATCTTCCATTCGATCGATACCGTTTATTTTTTTCCGGGTTAAATTATTTTTTTCAGTCTTGTAATTTGGAGGGATGACTTTATAGGGACATTGAATATACGGGGTGGGGTAGTATGAGGACATAACTTCCAAATTAAGCAATTTAGGGGACATTATACGCAGAACCCTAGATTTTGTCCGTAGATTGCTTAATTCTGAAAGTTATTGTCCGTATAATGCCAATTCGCTGGAATCCTAGATTGTTTAATCCTTCTTTCGCTCCGACTATTGAATTTTTCTGTTGAAAATATAATGTGCGTTTGATTTGGGCAGTAAAGTGATCAAAGGCCTCGTCTTCAAGAAGCATGCTGCTCACAAACACATGCCCACGAGCTATCGGAACCCGAGACTGCTTCTGATCAATGGCTCGCTCGATCTTTCTTCCGATGAGTTATCGTCTTTCGAATCCATCGATCAGGTAATAAAAAAAGAAATAGGAAAGACAATTGAAGCATCGTTTATTTGGCCTTTGCCTGACATGTAAATAGTCCATTTTGACAGGAAAAAGACAGCTTAAGGCCCATCATGGAGATGATAGAAAAGGACCAGCCGAACGTTATCTTAGTCGAAAAGTCTGTTTCTCGGGATATTCAAGAATCTATCCTCGAGAAAGGGATGACTTTAATCGTCGATATGAGGCTTCGTCGGCAGCAAAGGGTCGCTAGCTGCATAGGTTCTGCTGTCCCATCTTCAGAAGAAGCTGTAACGGGTCAGCAGCTTAAGCAGTGCGAATCTTTTTACGTCGAAAAGTACGTCGAAGAGCACGATTTTATTACAGAGGGAGGTGGTAAGAAGCCCATCAAGACTTTGATGTTCCTCGAGGGCTCTCCTAATAGGCGCGCCTGCACAGTAAGTCGTCGAGCGATATTTTTCCTCTTCTTTTTATTAATTTATGGACCTTTTTTTTACTTCTTGGGAATCTTCTTACAGGTTCTGCTGATGGGGGATAGAAGCAGCGAATTGAAGAGAATCAAACGTATAGTTCGAATTGCGGTGAACATGGCTTATCACTCGATCCTCGAGACTTCTTTTCTTATGGATCAAAGTGCAATGTTTTCTTCCATCTATTCATCGGAGGTTGTCAACCTATCTTTCGTAAAGAAATCGCCCATATTCGATGGAGATGTCGAAGAATCGTCTGTTTGCGATGTTCCCATTACTGATGGCACCGATGCAATAGGACCAAACGTTGCAATCGAACGAGTCGAAAACAATAACTCGTCCGTTGATGTAATAAGCCAAAGTGGTGGAATTCAGACAGAGGTTGACGATGATGATGATGAGGAGGATGAAGGAAAGCCAAAACTTGGATGTGATGAAGGTAATGAGGTTAACAGCGAGCATATGGATGATCCCACGATGTCTTTTTCAGACACGTGGGTCCCACATGATAGCGACAACAGCGTACCATTGGTAAGAACGAGCGCAGTTCGGAGCGTATTTTGGTCGTAATGTCCGCCCGAAATGCTGAAAAAGGCGCTATATGTAATCATAGCCATTTCTCTCGCATTAAGTTCTACAGAAGCCTCGACGCTCCGCTCGGAGAGCTCTTGCGCGGCCATTTGCTGAATCAGGTTATTTGTCGTAATCCCGAGCTTTTCTTCAGCGTTTTTATTGCAGGGATTATCGTTCTTTTGCAGGGATTTCATGCATTACGTGCGGGGAATCGAACGAGTCCCATGTCTATCACTATGCACATCACGACAAGCAGCTCACGATCAAAGTCAAACAGCTTCGTGCGAGCGAATGCCTGCCCGGGGGAAATATTTGGATGTGGGGGGGCGTTTTGTCATTATACGTTCCAAGAAGAAAATGCAAGCACGAAGCTAGCGAAGAGGGTCCCACTGTCGTCCGATACCGAGAGGCTATCTTTCGGGAAATTTTTGGAGCTCAGCTTCGCAAACTTCGAACACTCTATTCATCGCGATTTCTTCTACTTCTTCGGGTACGTCCGTATTTCTCTCTTGGTCGAATTTCGCAAAGAAGCCATACTTTTATTTCTTACGTCTTTCTGGTAATAAATGCAGACTTGGCCCGATGGTTGCAATGTTCAAGTACTCGCCATTTGCGACTCATTCGATCTCTCTACCGCCCCAAAAGATGGATTTCGACTCTAATATTCGAGGAGAGCTTCTCAAGGATGAATTCGAAAGGGCACATATCGACGGGATTTCTATGTTTCTCGACGTCGAAAATTCTCTGAAAGAACTAAAGGCAAAAGTCGACATTCGAGACGTTTTGGCGATGCTTGAGCAAGATAAGGCCCGATTCGAGGCGAATTTGAAAAGCGACGCCAAGGATTATTCTGTGCATAGGCTCGTAAGCTTGAACCGAGCAAGGCTCGACCTTCTCCTCGAAGCGTACGTATGGGACCGACGAATATCCACACTAAAGTCCTCCATTTCAAGGCGCTCGAATATAAAGAGGAGAGTATCGCCGTCGAATACGCCGACGGCGAAAATTCTCTGCGCTTCGAAAATAATTCTTCGTTATCCCTCCAAGTTTCGACTGATGGAGATAATCTCGTCGTTCATGATATACGCATTCACACAAGTTTGAACGACGACGGCGCTCTTGTCTCTAATGGTAATGAACACTCATGTCCATGTTCGGGCGAAGGTGAGGATGAAGACGATAAAAGACGAATTTGGGCTCCTTTCGAAGACATCAGAAACGAGTACATGGAAGTTTTACGAAGAGGCTACTTACCGAAAATCGAGTCTTTCGGCAGCTACGGTTCGGAATCTTTCGTTCAGAAAATCATCGTAGATGAAAGCTCGAGGCTACACATCCCTTTATGTAAGGACAATATCGTCTCTGACTACGAAGACCAGCCGTCGAGCGTAATCGCGTGCGCTTTGGCGCTTTTGAAAGATGTAATACCTTGTGAGGTCGACGGCGCGACGAAAGGGAGAGGAAGCGAAGCTTCGAAGAGCCTAGCGAGGATATTCTCTCTTACTCCTCGTTCTGATTCTTTCGACGGCGTAGAATATCTGGACCCGTCGTCCGTTTCGAGCGGGGCCCACCACCCAGAAATCTCGATGGGGTTTTCGAAGTACCCATCGAAGAGGAAGTACTCGGTGGTTTGTCTCTACGCTAATGAGTTTCGTAAGCTGAGAGACCGTTCTTGCCCCTCCGAGGTCGACTTCATCGCGTGCCTCAGCCGCTGCGAGAATTGGGACGCAAAGGGCGGTAAGAGCGGGTCGTTCTTCGCAAAAACGCTGGACGGTCGCTTCATCATTAAGGGAATTAAGAGGATAGAGCTCGAATCCTTCACGAAGTTCGCCGAAAACTACTTCGAGTACATGAATCAGTGCTACGAGCTGGGAAATCAGACTTGCCTCGCCAAGATCCTCGGCATATATCAGGTGGGATTCGTGTTTTTTTTTTTGATTTTTTCGTTGGCATTTTCGTGATTTTTGCTAATGTCGATCTTTAAAAAGGTCGTAATAAGGGCGACGAACGGCGCAAAGGAGACGAGGCACGACCTCGTGGTGATGGAGAATCTCTCCTTCGGTCGGAGCCCGAGGAGGCAGTACGATCTAAAAGGCGCACTCCACGCTCGGCTCAACGTCTCTGGGAACGATGATTCGGGAGAAGTTCTCCTCGACCAAAATTTCGTCAATGACGTCAACACTCTGCCGCTCTACGTAAGCAGCAGCTCGAAGAGGAATCTCCAGCGCCCGGTGTACAACGACACCAATTTCCTCAATGTGAGTTTGGGTTGCTTCGAATTTTTTATATTTGCCGTTTATTCTAGCCTTAACTACGTTTTTTCGTAATACCCAACTCAGGGGTACAAGACGCTAACTTTCAAAATCAAAGTAATCTAAGTACGCAATGCGTTGAAAACCTTGAGGGTGCGTTTGGTATGTGAAATCCAACGCGGAAAAGAAAAGGAAAATGTTATGATGCGCATCGGATCATTGTACATTGCGCTTTGCATGTCGTACCATGATAGATTTTCTTTTCTTTCCCAAAGCGAATCTGCATACCAAACGCTTCCTAAATTTCTTAAATTTTGACCTTGCCGGTTGGGTGTCTCAAATGACACTAACTTTCAAAATTGAAACAGCGTAGCTGCGTCCTTAAATTGCAAAAGATAGTGTCCTCAAATTGCAACCTCGTAAGTTGGTTCTTGAAGGACCCTAAGCTGCAAAGTCGAAGCAACGCAATTGCGTCCTTAAATCGCTCGATTTTTTAAAGTTATTGTACTTACATTGCAACCTCGTAAGTTGGGCGTTATGAAAAAACATTTAAAAATTGAAGCAACTTTAAGGGCGCAATGCATTTGAAAACTTAATTGCATCCTTAAATTACTCCAATTTTAAATTAGTGTCATTAAATTGCAAATTTAATTGGTGTCCTTAACGTACCGCCTAGACTTACAGGACGGAAAAAGTCTGCTTAAACTTTTGAAGTTGGTGTTCTTAAATTGCAACATCGTAAGTTGGTATCCTGAAGGACGCTAACTTTCAAAATCGATGCAATATAAAGACGCATGCACCTAACTGTTTCATTAAATTGCTTTAAATTTCAGTATTCTCAAATTGCAATCTTTAAAATAGGGTTTCCTGAAAGTACCATTCCCTAACTTACGGCACGGAATTGCCTGGCAATTGCACGAATGGATAGGGCTAAAATCGGTCTTTAAACCATTTTTTTTGTCAGTCGATCAACGTGATGGACTACTCTCTGCTTGTCGGAGTCGACACGCAACGCAACGACATGTCGTGCGGAATCATAGACTACCTAAGACAGTACACATGGGACAAGCAGCTCGAGAATTGGGTCAAGTCTTCCCTCGTCGTCCCAAAAACCAACTCCCGACCATAATATCTCCCATAGAATACAAGAAAAGGTTTCGAAAGTTCATAAACGCGCACTTCTTGAGCGTCCCCGACCACTGGTGTAACCGAAGTGGGGCCTGCCCCTACGGGCTTCGGGGGCCTGAAGGGTGCGGAAACGGCCCGTTGTCAAGTAAGAAAACGCCGAAGAGAGGCAAGTGTTACGATGATTGCGCTCATGCGACGGCCCACGGAGGGTTACGACGATGGAGTCATCATCTTGTCTACTGATGAGCTTTCGCTGTAATGGCTCTATGTTTTTTTTTTTCTATGTGCATTATATTTTGGTCATTTGGTGTATATTCTTGAGCAATTGAAGACATGTGCAATCTTCTATGTATATGGTCATATCATATGCTTTTTTGTTGTATATTTTTCACAAAGGATTGGTACATAATGATTTAAAACCATGGTATGGGTTATTCTATAGGGTTAATTTGGATACAAACAAACGTACGTAAGATAAATTTTCGACGATCGAAAATAATGGTCCCGATTTGGTCCTCCAGTCACGTCGATGTGATATGTCCCCCCTTTCCAATATACTAATAATAAGGTCAGCAATAATTCAACTCAAATTATTAATTTCCCTGTTTGTCACTTTGCATTATCCCATCTCCTTCTCCTCTTGCCTTGTATTGTACGTGACATTATTTACATTTTGACAGCTAAATTTTTTTAAATAATCACCCAACATACATCATCATAACTGAAACACCACAAATTAACTAGATCAACTTTATCTCTTTCCTTCTCTCCAAAAGCTCCTCATAAGAAAATCCATGGCTTCAAGTTCTAACACACCAATATCACAAACGAAAGTCAAGACAGCTCAATCTCCCGACAAAGATTCAAACCAAGAAACCCTCGAACTCCATTGTCGTTTTCCTCAGCTTCGTCTCGATCGAATTCATGCGATTCAACGTCTTCATTTTCATTCAACGAGGACGATTTGTTGAGTAATCACAGCCCCAAAACTCCTCTCAAGTTCAAAGGGATACCATTTTCTTGGGAAGATAACCCTGGAGTTCCAAAGGCTCGAAGCTTGAAGATCATCAAGAGAGAGAAAAGTTCAGCCACCACAGAAGACGATCATCGCCGCCGCCGCCACCACCTCCTTCTTCCATTGCCGCCGGTGAAGTCTATGCATGTAATAAACAGTCAAGAAGTGATGAACCCAGTCGGAAAGTATAGCAAGTTGAGGAAAGATCCATTCTTTGCGGCATTAGTTGAGTGTTCAAAGGATGAACCTGATGATGATGATCTTGGTAATAATAAGACCTTGAAGGGCAGTTCCAAGAAAGGGTTTATTACGAGGAGTTTAAGTGAGAGACTTGGCTTCGCCAATGTTTATGCTTCTTGTAAGAGTGCTTGCGATGTCTCGGATTCGAGCGTTTATGTACCTGTGAAGCCACGCCCTCATTATCTTCTTAATCGCCACTATTGATACTTAACTAAAACTTCTAGTTTTATTTTTTTTGACAAAGCAACAATGTTGTTGAAATTATTTTTCTTTCTTATTTTCTTTAATTTTCTTTGTTTTTTGGGACTATATGCGTACTTGGTGGCTGTTTTGTAGTAGCTTATTAAGTAGTTTATAAAATCAGAAGTTTATATTATTGGATGAAGGCTTGAAAGCTATTCAGAAAAATTCACCATTTTTTGTTATATATAAAACTGAATATTTGGACGGCACTCAACTTACATTTTTTTTTCTTTCATGTATGTACAGTGATTTTCCAACTGTGCAACTTGGATAAAATAATAATATTTTTTATGAATTGGAAAGGGAAACGTATATAGCATATATGTCACAAGTATGTGAATACTGTAATAATTAAATAATTCGAAATTGAAGAGTATCTTCCTTTTAGATTTCATGTGGATTACCTTTGGAAGTATATGTAGTGATGTATGAGTTATTTCAGAAAATCACATGCAAGAGAGGGACTTACCACCGAGATTGAGAAGAGGACAAGTGCAAGAACAATAATAGCTAAGGTTAAATAAGTGATCGATGTGAATAATTATTAGTTATTGTCCGTCAAAGGCTGAAAGGTAAAAAGATTCCTTAGCCGTGAATCTTGGTGGTTCAATCATTATTGCATTGACCTAAATACGCTATTATTATTTACGATCTGTCTATCTATGTATATTATATTAAGTGAGAGCACGTTAGATTAATTGATGTCCGAGTCAATTTTGATGTTTAATTTTATTTAGTCCTTTAATTATTAATTGATTTTAATTTTATAATTTTTTTAGTTTACATATTTCAAAATATTCCTTTTAGAAATTAATCATAATGTCATAAATATAAATGTTTTAACTATAAATAAAATTATATACTTATGAATTGAGTACATGCATTCAAGTGTGCTTAATATACTAGTATATGTAATTGAGGGAGTGTGCAAGGTGTATTTTTTACGTGATTTTGACTAATTCCACACGGAATTGTTAGATGACGATTTGTAAAGAAAAAAAATATTACGTTGTGATCTGATCGATTTCAATGAACATGTTTTCTTAATAAAAACAAATATAGAAGTACTATTAAAGTAACACACAAATAAGATAAGATGTAGTTACTATACAGAGCTAAAAATTGTGAATATGGAAGTACAGTGTGGTTTTGTTCAATGCAGTTTGTGCGACAATCAACACCGAGAACCATCTGTACTTTTTTTAGAAAGAGCTTGTGGTGGATAAGACACAGTAAATGGTCTGTCAATTGATCATTTAGATTTTTTTCTACGTTAATTACTATTTAAGGTCAATTCCATAACTAGAAATTCAATTCAGTGAGAATAGCCCATGTAAAACAATATATATAGAATGATTTTTTAATGAACATACTGGTATGTAAATATTAACTGTATCATGATCATACTGTAAATTATTTTTTGTAAGAATTTCACATACTTATTAAAATGAATATATTTAAAACTTTTTTAGAACTTTATGTTAATATATTTAAAAAATTATTAGGCCTAAAACTCATGATAAGTAACAATACTCTTTAAAACTCATTATAACTGATTTTTTTTTAGAATATCACTTATTAAAGCATCCACTAATAATTGACTTTATTTTATTTGCATAGCCATGTTGCGTGCTAAAAATACCAGAATTTATGATGCTGCTTGATATTAAATTTAAAACACACATTAGGCGATTAATTTCATGAATAGGTGTGGTCAGTTTTTTAAAATCATTGCAACCCTCTAATCGATGAGAACGATTTTAGGGGTTATAAACGAGTCCATCAAGAGTTCGATAATATATATAATTGAGTGTTTAATAATATCGATTTGTTTACCCAACGAATTCTTCAAGAGACTTCAAGATCTATATAAATCGAGTAGTTGTCGAGGGGTGACAACTGACAAATCTATAACTACAGCTTGTTGATCGTTAGAACAATTTAAGGAAAATGTTTACAGGAAATCAACTGAAGATTGTAGTTTAGATCGTTTTCGATCGTTGACCTAGCAAAGTCATGACAACGATTTCTTTCTAGGAAAATCTATAAGTTACTGTTATTTCTTTATCAATCTCCGGTCAGAACGCCGAGTTTCCAACGGAAGAGTACTCGAATAGTTGGTATATATGATGCATGCATGCACGGGAGAAGTTGACGAACGAAAAGACTTGATGAAAGAAAAAACATATCTTTTTCGGGAGTCATATTTTTTTTTCTACCTGCGGCGACAATCTCTTGGTTTATTTATTTATAGAGGAAAAGAAACCTGCATATTTTTCAGTATAAAGACGATGTAAAGATTCCAACACGAAACCTCCATGGTAAAAAAAAAAAAAAAAAGAGAGAAACAAGCAAATTATAGTCGCCGTATATACCCATGTCTTCTCTTCATGTCCTCTACTCCATTCAAAACGTTGGAATAATTACTACGATATTGATCACACTACGAGCGATCGATGATCTTCGCGTATTAGTTTCAGCAGCAGCAATCGTCGGCCCATATAATACCAACTTTTCGATAGCCAAACCAAACTGCGTCGATCGTTGTGGAGATATAAGAATCCCATTTCCATTCGGCCTCAGCAGCCACTGCTACCACGCTACAGCTACTTTACCACGTGCAACAGTACTTTTAGCCCACCAAAGCTGTTCGTACGACATTCTAAAAATTGAAATTACGAAGATATCCCTCGACGGTCAGATCACCGTCCTGCAGTTCATATCAAAAGATTGTTACATCAATGGAACTTTTGATTCTGGCAACAGTCCTTGGATCGAAACGCCTTACCCTTTTATAGTGAACTACACGGCCAACAAAGTTAACCATTGTTGGGTGTGACACTTATGGCTTCGTTGATGGGAGTCGACTCGATCGCACATACGAAACGGGGTGTTCCTCGACATGCTAGGATGATTTGATTGAAGGGTCGTGCACGGGCGTGGGGTGCTGCCAGATATCCATACCTAAAGGTGTTTGGATGGTTAACTTGACTTTGAATAGTTATTACAATTACACTGATGTTTCAGAATTTTACAACTGTGGCTATGCTTTCGTTGCTGACGAGAGGGTTTTTAACTTCTCGGCGGAAACCTTACCAGCTTGAGCAATGTCACAGAGCTTCCCATGGTTGTTGATTGGTCGATGGGTAATGAGACTTGCGAAGAGGCTAAGAAGAATATTTCGAGCTATGCGTGCAGAAGCGAACATTCAGAGTGCCATGATCCGGACAATTCTTATGGCTATCGATGTTATTGCTTGAATGGTTACGAGGGAAATCCATATCTAGCAACTGATAGTTGTAAAGGTATTGACTTGAGCTTTCTGCCTTATAATATGCATTCTTGACCTGTATTTTTCTTTTTCTAAGATTCCTGATAAAGTAAGTGTTTTGTTTTGCAGATATAGACGAATGTCAGTTGAATCTCCACAACTGCGAAAAGAGCGAGTATTGTATTAACACACCAGGATATTTTACCTGTAAGTGTCCAAATGGTTACCTGGGAGATGGAATAAAAGGCGGGAAGGGTTGTGACCTTCTGGCAAATGCAACAAAAGATTCCGAAATAGGTAACCGCGATAAGTCAATCGTACCGAGACTTGTAATAGGTAAGCTCATAACACACATGATCGTTCCTTTTCTTTTTATCCATGATAATTTTCTGTGGAGTATGTAGTAATAATAACCTAACAATGTGTTTATTTTACGCGTTAAAATCTGGAAAAAAAAGTGCTTCCTTTAGGGATCTTTGTCGTGATACTATTAGCTTGTTGGTGGAACTTGGAACTCAAGCGAAGAAACTTGGTTCGAATGAGGGAAAGGTGCTTCCGACAAAATGGTGGAATGCTGCTGCGAGAAAAGCTTGCCCAAATGCGATCCTCGGAAGCTGCAATAATCTTCAGCGAAACTGAGCTACAATTGCCAACTAACCATTTTCACATTAATAATATCATCGGTCAAGGCGGTTTCGCAATCGTGTACAAAGGTATATTAACAGACAATTGAATCGTCGCAGTAAAAACGCCCAAACTAGTCAATCTGAACCTAGTTGACGAGATGCAAGTCGAACAGTTTGTAAACGAGGTAATAATACTCTCACAGATCAACCACAGAAACGTCGTCAAGTTACTAGGTTGCTGCGTCGAAACTCCAGTTCCTTTGTTAGTGTATGAGTTCGTCGCAAATGGCACGCTCTTCGAGCACATACACGACAAGTCAAGGTCTCGTTTTCTTACATGGGACATACGTTTAAGAATTGCCACCGAGGCTGCCAATGTACTTTCCTACCTACACTCTTCGGCTTCTACGCCGATCATACACAGGGATGTGAAGTCTGCAAATATACTATTAGACCATAAATTCACCGCAAAGGTCTCAGACTTTGGAGCTTCGAGATTTTTCCCGGTAGATCAAACACAGATCACTATGGTTCAAGGGATGTGGGGCTACTTAGATCCTGATGTTATTTTATGTTGCAAAAAATAAACTCTTACGCGTGGGTGTATATTAGCAAGTGAATGATAGAGATGAACCTTTTTCTTTTGTGTTTGAGAGATAGGACGAAAAGGGAGAACAAATACAAAAAGTTTTCTTTATTTTTTGGCTCTCTCATTTCTCTCAACTATAACATCTATTTATAATAATCACACAACACTAAAAATGCAAAAGTCCACACCTACTCCCATAATAACTTTTTCAATGCTTCACGTTGCTTTTTGTCTTCCACGATTGCTGCTCTATTTTTTTCTTTTTGTTTTTGGTATTTTGATGACTTCTTTATCTGAACGCTTCTTATTTGCCTTCTCCCTTTGCGGTTTCAACTCCCTGTCTTAGTTAATTTGTTCATGCACAGCTTTCAACTCCCACGTGTTCAACTCTTCAAGGAAAGCATTGCGTTTATTTGTCAACAAATTCCTCCCTTAAACTCAAAGCCTTCCTGTCTTTCATCCCGAGTGCTCGCTTCAAATTTTCAAAAGTACCTACCGGTAACGGCTTTGTGAAAATATCTGCAACCTGATCTAGACTTGCTACGTGCACCATCTTCACTTGTCCATTTTTTACGTGCTCTCTAATAAAATGGAAACGCGCATCAATGTGCTTGCTTCTCTCGTGATGAACTGGATTTTTCGCCAACTCAATCGCTGACTTATTGTCGACTCGAATTTCGGTTGGCTCATCTTGTCGAAGATTCAATTCGAGCAGTAAGTGCCTCAGCCAGATTGCGTGACAGACACACCACGATGCTGCCACATATTCTGCTTCGCAGGTTGATAGAGTCACAATCGGTTGTTTTTTCGATAACCAGGTGAATGCCGTATTCCCTAGATAAAATACGTAGCCGCCAGTGCTTCTTCGATCATCTATATCTCCGCACCAATCGCTGTCAGAATATCCGACTAATTTGCAGTCGCTCGCCTTTGGATAAAATAGTCCGAGTGATTGCGTTCCTCGGATTTATCATAGAATTCTCTTAATCGCTTTTAGATGCAACTGCCTCGGATCTTCCATATACCGACTAACGACTCCAACGTTATAAGCGATATCGGGTCTCGTGCAGGTCAAGTATCGCAGACTGCCCACGAGACTTCGATAATCGGTCGCATTCACTCCTTGTCCTCCCTCAAACTTGGACAGTTTTGTTCCAAGTTCCACGGTGTCGCTACCGGGTTGCTCTCCACCATTTTTTCTTCAATATAGCCTTCGCATACGTTTCCTGTGACACGAATATTCCCGTACTTCTTTGCTCGACTTCGAGACCAAGAAAATATTTCATTAGTCCCAAGTCCGTCATCTCGAACTCCTTCGTCATCGCCTTTTTGAAGTCGTTGATTGCTTTCTCGCTACTCCCCATAAAAATGAGATCATCGACATAGAGGGCGATGATGATCATTTCACCTCCTTCTCTTCTGATGTATAACGCATGCTCGAACGGACATTGCTCGAATTTGTTCCTTTTGAAGTACCCATCGATCGAGTGTTCCAGGCTCGGGGCGCTTGCTTCAGTCCATAAAGCGCTTTCCTTAACTTTAACACTTTGCCTTCTTCCCCGGATTTTGAGTATCCCGGGGGCTGCTCCACGTAGACTTCCTCCTCAAGCTCCCCATTTAGAAACGCGGACTTCACGTCCATTTGATAGATCGGCCAACTAAGTTGTGCAGCTTGGGCAAGGAGCAGACGTATTGTTTCCATTCTTGCAACGGGAGCAAAAACTTCATCGTAGTCGATTCCTGCTCGTTGTCTGTAGCCCTTCGCCACCAATCTTGCCTTGTAACGTTCGATTTTACCTTGAGCGTTGATTTTTTTTATAAACCCATTTTACTCCTATGGGTTTATGCCCGTGTGGCAATTCCACCAGCTTCCAAGTGTCATTTTTTCAATCGCCTTGATCTCTTCGTCCATCGCCGTTTTCCATCTCTTGTCTCTTACGGCTTCTTCGAAACTAATTTGTTCCGATCGGTCAGTAAGCATACTAGGTGAACCTGTTCGGTTGTTTCGTACAGATCCTGCATACTTCGCATCCTGGGCTGTCTTGGTTCGTCCTCCTCGATATTTCTTGTGATGAAACTGAGACGGGCGTAGGTGCAACACTCAATGGTTCTCCAGGCGTTGTGTTTTCTTCAACGTTCCAGCTCCACGAACTTTCTTCGTCTACTCGAACATCTCGACTTACTATCACCTTTTTATTTTCTGGATCATACAGCCGGTACGCCTTCGTCTTCTCATCGTATCCAATAAAAACAAGCTTTCTACTTTTGTCGTCGAGCTTGGTTCTTTTCTGGTCAGGCACATGCGCATACGCCACACTTCCAAAGATTTTGAAGTGCGCTACGGTCGGTTTCTGGCCACTCCATGCTTCTTGTGGTGTTCGATTCTCAAGGCTTTGGTGTGGACATCGGTTTTGAATATATACAGCACATTGTACCGCCTCGGCCCAGAACTCCTTTGGCATTCCCTTACTTTTCAACATTGAGCGAACCATGTCAACTATGGTTCGATTTTTCCTCTCGGCCACGCCGTTTTGTTGTGGCGAATAGGGTGCGGTGAGGAACCTCCTGACGCCTTGTTCTTCGCAAAAATTTACGAAAGCGCTCGACATGTATTCTCCACCTCGGTCTGAACGGAGCGCCTTGATTTTTGAACTTGTCGCATTCTCGACTAAGGTCTTGAATTTTTTAAATGTTTCCAGCGCCTCAGATTTTTCCTTCAAGAAATACACCCACGTTTTCCGCGAGTAATCGTCGATGAATGTGATGAAGTATCTTTTTTCGCTAAATGATGCTGGCGTGATAGGTCCGCATATATCGGTGTGTATAAGCTCGAGCGGTTTGGTTGCTCGATATCCTGCATGCTTCTGAAATGACTTCCGCGCCTGTTTGCCAATCACGCAACTTTCGCAAAGCTTCTTTCCTTCCTCTATCATCGGCATTCCGTGCACCATGCCGCGCTTGGAGAGCTCTTTTAGGCCTCCGTAGTGTAGATGTCCGAATCGCATATGCCACAAATGACCTTTATCGTCTAAGTCAACTTGCAAGCATCTTTCTTGAATTGTCATCAGGTTGAGTTTGAACATTCGGTTCCTTTCCATCTCGACCCGTGCAATTATTCGACCATCTTTGTTTCGAAGTTGTAGCGAGCGATCCTTCATGAACACCGAGCATCCATTTTCAAGCAACTGCCCCATGCTTAAAATGTTGGCTTTTAGATCTGGTACAAAGTAGACACCCTCGACCGATCCTTGTTTGCCATCATTTTGAGTGAAAAATATTTTTCCTCGGCCTTTGACTTCTATCTTCGATGCGTCTCCAAAAGACACGTGGCCATCTTCGATCTTCTTCAGATCCGTAAAGAGATGTTTGTGACCGCTCATGTGATTGCTAGCACCGGTGTCAAGGTACCACACCATGTCGCTACCCGGACTTTTATCCTCCAGCGCCATTAAGAGGACGCCGTCGTCTTTTGGCTCTTCTTGTGCGACTAGGTTCGCATTTTCTTCCACCTTCTTGTTGGACCAACAATCCTTCGCAAAGTGCCCGAACTTTCCGCAATTGTAGCATTCAACGCTCGGTTTGAGCGGCCGCCACGTCCTCGTGCTCGACCTCGTCCTCTCCAATTTTGGTTGTTGTTTTGTCCTTCTTTTTCGTGATTGTAGCCTCGTCCTCGGCCTGTGCTTTGACCGAAACCACGTCCTCGTCCTCGACTGTGGTGTATATACAACGCCTTGTCGTCATTTAAGGCCAATTTCGTCTGTAGGGCCTCGTCTAAAAACTCCTGCTTCTTCTTTTTCTTTCGTTGCTCGTGAGCTTCGAGCGAACCAGAAAGTTCATCGACCGTCATCTTCTCAAGATCTTTGGATTCTTCAATTGCGCACACCACGTTCTCGTACTCGTTCGTCAAAGATCGCAAGATTTTCTCGACGACTCGGGCATCAGTTAGGACCTCGCAATTTCTCTTCAGCTGGTTGGCGATGGTTTGCACTCTCGTTATATACTCGGACACGCCTTCGCCCTCCTTCATTTTTGTCATTTCGAACTCGCCAGGAAGAGTCTGCAACCGTACTTGCTTTACTCGATCGGCACCTTTGTATGCTTTTTCAAGCGCCTCCCATGCATCCTTTGACGTTTTGGCGTCGGCTATTTTTTCGAAGCCGGCCTCGTCTAAAGATTGGTAGATGGTATAAAGTGCGGACTTATCTTGTTTGCGGGATTCCTTCAGCGTCTTTAGTTGGGCTGCTGTGTAACCGTCTGTATTTTCGGGTTCGGTGTATCCGTTCGCGACTATCTCCAACGAGTCTTGAGACTGGAGCAACACCTTTATTTGAATGCTCCACTTGTCATAGTTGAATTTGGTGAGCTTCAAAATCGGCATTTGGCCAGCGGTTGCTCCGGCTATCGACATAGCTCTGATACCAATTTGTTATTTTATGTTGCAAAAAATAAACTCTTACGCGTGGGTGTATATTAGCAAGTGAATGATAGAGATGAACCTTTTTCTTTTGTGTATGAGAGATAGGACGAAAAGGGAGAACAAATACAAAAAGTTTTCTTTATTTTTTGGCTCTCTCATTTCTCCCAATTATAACATCTATTTATAATAATCACACAACACTAAAAATGCAAAAGTCCACACCTACTCCCATAATAACTTTTTCAATGCTTCACGTTGCTTTTTGTCTTCCACGATTGCTGCTCTATTTTTTTCTTTTTGTTTTTGGTATTTTGATGACTTCTTTATCTGAACGCTTCTATTTGCTTTCTCCCTTTGCGGTTTCAACTCCGTGTCTTAGTTAATTTGTTCATGCACAACTTTCAACTCCACGTGTTCAACTCTTCAAGGAAAGCATTGCGTTTATTTGTCAACACCTGAGTACATGCTAACGACTCAACTGAACGAAAAGAGCGATGTTTACAGCTTTGGAGTCGTACTCGTCGAGCTTTTAACTGGGATGAAGGCGTTGTGCACCGACAGATCAGAAAAGGATCGAAATCTAGCCAACTTTTTCCTTTCTGCCATGCAAAGAGATGGGCTATTTGAGGTGCTCGACGAAACTATTGGGGGAACCAATGGACACAAGAAGCAGCAGATTGTGAGCGTGGCCTTGCTTGCGAAACGCTGCATTTGCTTGAGAGGCGAAGATAGGCCCAATATGAAGGAAGTGTCGACTGAGTTAGAAGCCCTAGATAGGACGAGTCGTCTCAATCTTCGCTTGGATTTCTCGGGTTTGAAGCTTGTAATGATATTTCTTCGAGTGCTGCCTTCGACAGTCTTCAGATTGACATGATGCTTAGCCTAAAGAAGAGAGTGGAGAGATAGATAGGGATGGTCAAGACATGCGTATGGTTGAATCTTTGCTTGGATTTGTATATTGCTTAAAGATTATTAAACCACGTGTTCTCCTGTCGACAGTTTAATTACTCAACTGACATTGTATCCCTGTTGATGTTGTGTTGTGTATTGTGTATGTGGAGTAAGATGTTTGTCATGTAATAAGAGAAGTAGATTTAAATGAAGCACATATATCGTTTTGTTCAATTTAATAACCATTCTGCTGTTACGAAATTATTGAATTTAAACTTTGTTGCCACCGGGATTTATCATATGGTAAAATATCTGACAAAACCAAACCGACGAGCCAGTAATCAAAACGTCGAGGCGCGCTTCCTCGGAAAACAAGAGACCCCCTAGATAAATGATGCTGCTAATACTTGGAGCCAATAAGAAGAAGACTATCCTCGAGGGAAAATATGCCTTAATAGCTTTTCCCCGAGGGATTTGGATGAAACACAGTTTTTTAGATTTTTTATGTTGTCAAGCAAAAGGTCGGAATATTTCCCGAGGAAATCGCGAGGGTTGGGGCGCAGCTGTTAGGTGGTTATGCTATTTTTTCGAAAGGCGTGGATGCTTAGAATGCGCTCGATCCATGTATATTTCAAAAGTCGGTGATAAGTTAAGATTTTACATCATTTTTAGACCCCGTAAACATATGTTATCATCGGTTACTTATTTAAATTTTCATGATATTGTAGGTTTATGTTTACATTTTATATTTGACATGTGGTAGACTGAAATGAACATGAAAACGAGAAAAATGCACAATATTGATTTAAGCAAGTACTAGTTGGCTACCACTTGTCCATGCAAAAGCAACGTTGCTTTCCTTCTTTCAATTTATTTCAAATAGGACAAAAACAATTTGGGACCCTCAAGAGAAAGTTTATACGCTTGGATTATTATTCTTTACAAGTCAACACACAAGTGCTATATAGCTCAGACCCACACACGGCTCAAGGAAGATTAGTATAAACAATGACTGCGTGGGATTTTTCTTTGCAGCTGAAAGAAGACTTATAATACACATAACGCTATTATTCAGCTCAATATTTTTAGTGATGGGCCATTTTAAAGCAAAAGACATATAACATATATTAAGGAGGGGCTGAAAAAAAGGAAAAAGGAGGCACACTAAAAAGAGAACAATTGCCATATATTAAGGAGGAAAAGCCGCACATCAAAGAAGAGAGCAAAAAATTATATATTAAGGAGGAAGCATGCAGCTTGGGAGAGACTTCACGTACCATAAAAAAAAAGAACTATACCTCACTCACACATCATTAAGCCACGAAGGAGCCACCACTCTAGACGACTTTTGCGGCCAAGAGGACGGTAGATAGTTGTTACTCGCTCGCACGACAGGAGACACCGGGGCGAAGACTAACGACTCGTGTATCGTAAGGGACAAACTTTATATTTTATTTAGACGTTCGCAGCGATGCTTTCTTTTGAATCGTCGTTGTTTTCGTATTTTAATATGCTAGCGTAAAATATTATGTGATTAAGGCCATGTGAGGCCGAATTATGAGTTCGTCTTAATGTTATTCGCATCGTATTTAATCGTATGAGTCGAGTTATGTGTTTTATATTTGAGTTTAATGCTTGCGTGTGTCTGATCAACATATGCACGATATTTGATTGGTTTATGAGACGGACAAAGTGATTAGACCTGTTAGAACGATAAATATAGAGCACCACGACGTAAAATCGACCAGAGATGGAATTCGGTTTCGTACGTGTGGTTTTCGAGATCTTAGGTGCCGAAAGCGTTTAAACTCGGGGAATCTCACAAACATGAAATGCGTGCGTAGAAACTACAGTCATATAGAAATATAGGGATTGGTTTTCTATCGCATAGGATCGTTATTGCGGGACAAACGAGTAGCGATTATTCTAGGAGATTCTACCTTGACCGAGACTCGTATTGATTAAGTAGAAGCGATAGCATGAAGACGTAGGAATAATGCGTGCCAAAAACATGCGCCTCGATCACCTTGTCATCAATCGTCTAGTTGCTTAGTTGTTTATTTGCGCTTTTATCTGGTTTGACTATTTTTAATAAAAAAAATCATAAAAATAGCATATTTAAATTTGCTTTAGTCTAATTTTAGAATAATATCTTAAAATTATCGAGCTGTCCTCGTGGATCGATACTTGGACTCACGCCCATTTTATACTACTTGCACGTCCTAGTACATTTGCTACTATTCGAGCGTATCAGTTTTTGGCGCCGTTGCGGGATAGCGGTATCATTAATTTTAAGTTAAGTCCGAGGTTAATTTAGGTATTCCTTTTTATAAATTTTTATTAGTATCACTATAAGATTATTTTTTTCTCTTCTAGTTGAAGCCTATTTTTACTAATATTAATATTATATTATATCATCATCTTTATTTTTATTTTACTACTACCAATTATTATTATTATTATTTTTCGTTACGTCACTACCAGTTTATATCTATATCTTAAAAAAAAGTTATTATTATTATTATTATTATTTTTGTAGTCGAAGTATTATTTTTTTCTAGATGAATATTATTATTTCATTATGTTATAATTAGCATTACTATTATTATAATCATCATTTATATTTTTTTCTTTTACTTATATTTATTATTGTTATTATTTATCTAAGTCACACACTTTACTATATTTTTATTATTATTATTATTATTATTTATTTTATTATTATTATTATTATATTATTATTATTATTATTATATTATTATTTATACCGACTTATTTACGTTGGTTTTAAATCATTTGCAGAAATATTATTAGGTGTATGACACGAAGCTCAAGTAAGGGACCAATACTATTCGACGCTGAAATCGAAGCTACGTGGCCGACGCAACACCGAAATCGTAGAGAAAAGATGGAGGATCAAGAACAAGGCAATCGCGAGGAACAAAATAACCAAGACTGGTTATTCGACGACCCCCAGTTTGTTGAGCCGAGCGCAGCACTTCCGGGGCAGCTTGATGATAATGACCCAATCATCATCCCTGAGAGACCGGAGAACCAGTTCGAAATCAAGCCGGTTACCATACACATGGTACTGGTTCGATATAATTTCACGGGTTGACCAATGAGGACGCGAACGCATATATCACCAATTCACCCAGATTTGCAGACGATTAAGTACCCATGTGTGTCGAAGGAAGTCATAAGACTAACATTTTTCCCATTCTCTTTGACAGGAAAAGCATCAGAATGGTTCCTCACACGCACCCATCACAGCTGGGAGAATTGGTGGAAGTCTTTCTAGGTAAATACTATCGCTATCAAGAACTAGTGAGATCAGGGCCAACTTAAACTTCAAACAAGAAGGCGGAGAATCACTGAGCGATGCATGGAAACAGATATAAGAGCCTCCTTCGACAATGCCCAAACCATAGCATCCCACTAATCGTACAGATGCAGTTGTTCGGGCTAAGCACACAGAATAAGCGGGTTGTAGACGGAGGATGTGTGTGGAATTTTATGGAGTTAAGAGATCAGGATGCGCTCGCAGCTATTGAACGGATCGCAGCTTATACAGTGAGATACACCGTGCAAGATTTGGACCAAAGAGCAGCTGACATACATGAAATAAATAGCTCAATGGAAGCACAATTCGAGGCCGTACATAGGAGGTTGGATGAGCTGAAAGTTAAAGATGCTGAGACGGTTAATCACATCCAGAATCGACCCAAGAACATGTACTCAAACACATACTATCCGAGCTGGAGAAATCATCCGAACCATCATATGGAAATTCACACTACGAGAAGCCTCCGGGATTTTCGAGCCAACAAGAGCGACCACCTTTTTCAGAAGCATCAAGGAAACGAAATACAAAACCACAACAACCGAAAGCAAGTTGGGAGGAAGCGCTCGACAAATGGTAGCGATACAAGGCAATGAGAATCGCAAGGCAGAAGAACATTTCCAAAGTCTAGAGACGAGGGTCAACATCAATTTCCAAGATCTACAGGCCACGATACACAACCCGCAACAACAGTGGGACAACTTGCGAGCACAGTATCGAAACGCAAACAAGGCGCACTCCCAAGCGACACGAGAAGAACCCTAGAGAGTACGCGAAGGCCATTCAACTATGGAATGGAAAGACGCTCGAGCCAGCTCCACGAAACCAAAAGGCGGTGGAGAAGAGATCGAAACAAAAGATGCCGACCAAAGTACTTCAATCACGAAGACGTTGGATTCTCCACCATCCAAAAAGAAGCCGAGCCACTACCACTGATAAAGATTCGACCTCCATTTCCAGCTGCATTATGACGGGGAGGAAACCTGATAAGCATTTGAACGCTTCATTAATATTTTTAAGAAGCTTGAAATTAATATTCCGTTTGTTGAAGCGCTTTTGCAGATACCAAAGTACGCAAAATTCTTGAAGGAGCTATTGTCGAATCGGAATAAGTTGGAGGAACATGGTACATAGCGCTCAATGAAGAATGTTCAGCCGTGCTACAAAGGAAGTTACCACCAAAAATTAAAGATAGAGGGAGTTTCTCAATACCTTGTTCTATAGGCTCGCTTTCATTTACTAATGTATTATGCGATTTAGGTGCAAGCATTACCTGTTGCCTTTTTCGCTTCTTAAGAATTAGGAGTCGGAGAGCCAAAGCCCACATCTATGATACTCCAACTAGCAGGCAGATAGGTCGATCACCTACCCACGAGGAATTGTCGAGGATGTACTAGTGAAGGTCGGAGAGAACACTACTTCCCAGCGGATTTTGTGGTATGGACATGGAGGAAGATAACGATATGCACTGATACTTGGAAGACCATTTCTAAATACGGCAAGAGCGCTCATCGACGTCGGTAATGGTAAACTCATCTTACGAATAGGAGATGAAAAAGTAGTATTCGATGTTTATAAATCATGAAACACCCCACTGATGATGATTCATGCTCGTTTATTGATAGTATTGACTTATGCGCTTT
>JAPQWV010003349.1:0-42661 GCA_027422505.1 Craterostigma plantagineum
GGATACGATTTAAGTTCCTATAAATCCCCCCTCCCCAGAACGACTCGTATATCATTAGCTCTTCTCAACATTTATATTAATAACTCAAACAATGGTGTCGAGTCGCGTACAAGTCAGTATAATTTTCGGCGGCGATATAATTCAATCATCTGAAGATACCATCAAATATAGTATCCGCCCTGTGGGTTATAGGCGAATTCGTCGCACACCACAGTTTTTCCGAGTTTATTTCGTTGTTGTTCGAAATTACGGGTGCTGATAGCAGTCGTTGTTCGTTGACTATCCATGCCAAAAATGAATACTTTCAACATTCCCGCCATTTTCATCAGCTTTTTCAAATCTCCAACGACAACGATTTACAATTTTTCATACATCCCGATTCAGAAAACAATTGTGTCGAGGTTTTTGTTGAAACAGTTGAAAATCCAAACTTTGATTTGAACGAAGAGCCTCATCGAAATTTTGAAGTTGGTTCTTCGAGTTACACCTGTACGGATTTTCCCGACATTGCCTCAGTAACGGCAGGGTTCAGTAATGTCTCTTTGGAGATGTCGGGGCATGTTCCATTCAATATGCCGGAGCCGTGTTAGAATCGGAGCCAGAAGTCGTGCCAGAACTCGAGGAAGACGTTCATGTTAGTGATTCAGAAGCGGACGATGTGGATCCACTTTTATCCGAGTTACCTGATCCCAACGAGGACGACGAGAATGACGACGACGATGCGCCAGATGATACCACTCCAACGAACGTTGCTGCTCCAACGCTGTTTCAGTCCGTCCCATTTTTCCAAACGTATCAAATGCCACCTCCTGCTGGTGACGACTACGGTGGTTATGGGGAGTTTACGACAGAGATAACCCTATGTTTTGTCGAGGTATGATTTTTCAAACTAAAAAACATTTACAACGTGCCGTCGACGATTTTTTCGATCAGGGTTGCTAGGAGCGAGTATCACGTTAACGAGAGCAGCAATACACGTTGGACTGTCCAATCTAATATACGGCCGATTGCCCATGGAGGCTGAAGGCATCCTTCAAGCCAAAAAAAGGTTACTGGTCAGTTACAAAATTTGAAGGACCACACACTGCTATATGAGTGAGCTGTCGACGACACACCGTAATATCTCTAGAAATTTATTGCTGATTTGTTGGTTGGAACCGTAGAGTCGATCCGCAGTTCCTACCCAAGAATGTCCAAACAACTCGTGAAAGATAGATATGGCTACGATATCTCATATATTCAAGCTTGGCATGGTCTGAAAAGAGCTATGGAAAATGTTTACGGTACGTGGGAGGAGTCTGTTACCAAACTCCCAACATTTATGAAGGCGTTGCAGCACTACAATCCGGGGACAATCGTTAGGTGGCTCAATCTGGATACAGAGAGCCCTGGACATTTCATTCTCGGGTATGTCTTTTGGGCCTTTAAACCGAGCATCGATGGCTTCAAACATTGTCGCAAGGTTGTTTGTGTCGATGGTACCCATTTATACTCCAAATTTGCCACAAATTACTGATTGCGACGTCGTTGGACGCCAACCAAACGTCTTTCCCCTGGCGTTTGCCATTGTCACGAATGAAAGTACACACTCATGGACTTGGTTCCTTACTAATTTGAAGATATTTGTTCTAGAGAATCAATCGGTTTGCCTTATTTCGGATCGTCATCCAGGTATTTAAGCTTAGATACATGGTAATTACTCGTTATTTTCTTATTTCGGGCGTGGGGCAGCAACGGGCGGCGGGGGAGGGGGCCGCGACGGCGGGCGGGGCAGCGACGGGGGCGGGGCTGCGGGCGTGGGGCAGCGACGGGCAGCGGCGGTGCAGCGACGGGGGGCGGGGCAGCGACAGCGGCGGGGCAGCGACGGGCGGCGGTGGCAGCGGGCGCGGGGCAGCGACGGCGGGCGTGGCGTCGGGGCGTCGCGTCTCAGACGGGCGCGGCGTGGCGTGGCGTCGGGGATCGCGGCGGGTCGCGGCGGGCAGCAGTTCGGCGTCTTCTTCGTCTCTTCGTCGCTTCGTCGTCGTCTTCGTCGTTTCAGTTCGTCGCGAGGGTTTCGTTATAAACCAGATCTAATTCGTACTCCCAGAGTACGAGTTACTCTAATTCGTACTCTGGAGTACGTGTTAGTCCAGGTAGGCGCGCGCGCCAGCTGGACCCGTAAATCGTACTCCCAGATTACGAGTTAGAGTAACTCGTACTCTGGGAGTACGAAATTGCCTATTTATTAATATTTTTGCTTTTCCGTTTATTTTGTTAATGTTTATTTTTTTTTGTTATTTAATTAAAAATACCCGTTTTTTGCTTCGTCCATTTCTCATTATGTACGTTGTATTAAACAAATTTATAAACAAAGTACATTGAATAGTGATTCATTTTTTTAATACTGTGCAACCAATTGAATCCTTAGTAGCTGTATTTCCTAATAAAACCGATTACGTGTATTATTTAATATCAAAAGACACATCGTTGTTCGAACCAAAAAAATAAGATTCGATGGATTTGATATTACATGAATGGATAGTCCAATATTTAATTGCCACTTGGTACCCTCTTATTCGGCACTTCCACGGCATAACAGAAACAAAGTACATCTCTCATTATTGCAGTGGTCAAGTATCATTGCCCAAAATGAAATAACCATTTACATACAACTGCACTTACATGGCCAATTAATTGGACATGCTCACTCGTTACAAAGGGACATAAATAGGTTTTCCATCGCACGACGAACCAAACTGTTGGGCTCCATTGCAATCTTCCAAGCCCAAGCCATTAATTGGGCTTTGGATTATATCGTTTAGTTTTCTTTCTAGTTTCAATCGTACATGAAAAAGTGGGAAAGTCAAAGGGTTCCCATCGTCGTTGACATTCCACCCATATCCTATTCCTAAATCCTAAGTACTCGCGAGAAACAACTTGATCGATCTCATCCATTTGGAATTTATTCTTGCAAAAGTAGTGTTTGGGAGCAGCAAAGCATCGTATCCGCAAAGTTTATGGATGGCGAGGCATCTATCCATCCATCTATATATTCACTTATTCACATAACCTTGGGTATAACTCTTAGGCTATAAATACCTCATTGATGGCAGTTAATCCACTATATGGATGGGACGAAGAAGAGATGCACTTACATAGAATAAGAAGCTTGACTAGTAGCCAGGAATGACTTGCCTACGTTCCCTTAACATTCATCTAAATGTTAAGTCATTATAATGTTATATCGGAAAAATGTCAGAAGGCAGGCAGTCATTCTTGGCTATACGGACAAGCTCTTGTTCGTATGTTAGTGCCTTTTCTTCCATTGTTTATCCGTTCTCATAGTTTATCACGAGGATCATTGTTTCTTTAGTCAAAGTGGAGGATCATCATCTCATCATCATCATCAAACATCCGAGGCGTCTCATTCTAAAAATGGTGGGTACTGAAGAAAACCCTAGTTATCTTTCCTTATAAGTTGCTTTTTCTATTACAAATTAAATGTAACTTTCGTAGGTTACTGCCGTTTGGCCCTACCATAGCCCTTCCTTATCGATGGCTGGTAGAAATCTCGCCGTCAATCTATGACTGGTTTAATTTGTTGCCTTTTCTAGTATGTAAGAAATAGAGAAACCGATGAAGTTGCATACACGCCAGAATTTTGAAGTTAAGATTGGCCTAGAATGAATTATACGATCATAAGGATTGATTATGTGAATAGGTGTAGTAGGTGTCTGTCTTTTACGACGTTTCACGCAATTTTCTATAACGTCATCCAACACATGCCTTTTTCACGAAGTAAAAACGGACCATTACAAATTGCAAATATAATTTATTCGCGCACAAAGCATCAAAGCAACGACTTTTTTCATCATCAGCAGTTATTTCACTCTCCCTCTCTATGCATTCGATGTGAAGTTGAAGTTGGCACAAGTGGTTTGCCTCCCCAATAGCGTCGAGCTAAAGCCCAGCCTCGAAGAAGCCAAGTCGAACTGAAGCAGATTATCCTCAAACTGATAACCGCCGATCACAATGGAAGTCCTCGGCGCCAACCCGCCGTCCAAAAAACCTAGACACATCACTTCATTATTACCGACGAACACCATCGAGTTCGAGCCAGTTATGGTCCACGTGGGCCCCTTTTCTCCCTGCAACAGAAGCTCGATGTAAGGCACGGCGGGCCCCACCCTAGTGCTCCCTACGTTCTTCGTGCTGAAGCAGTACTCAATGGGGCGACTGAAGAAACCCTAGCTATGCCTCCCTTTGCCGCTTCTCTGACGTAGGCCGACGTCAGCGCTTTAAAGATGGAAGTTTCTAGTACTGTGTAAGGATTTACGGTGCTGATTTTGGTTCCACCATTTCCTTCGCCGTCGATTGTCAGAAGGGTGGTGTTTATCTTGACGGGACTTGCCGCCGACTCTTATGGAGTTCACGCGTATGAAGTATTCGGCGGATTTCTCGCCGGTGGAGAACGCCGACGCCGTGCTGACTGGGTTATAAAAAGAGGGGTGTAATTGCAGAGAGCTCGACGTGTCGACGCCGGGTAGGAGGTTGTAAGGGCCGTCGCCGAAGAATAAGACGCCGTTTGCCGACGTGGACGAGCTGAGGCACAAGGCAAACTTTCTCCTGAAGCTGAACGCGGCGGAGAGCTGCTCGGGGACGCCGATTCGGTCCCTGCCGAGCCCAAGATCCCAGAAGCGTTTGCGGGCCAAACCTCTAAGAGACCCGTCGATCCGCACGTGAATAGAAGTCTCGGGTCGGTGGCGGGTCGCCCCGGGTTCGACCCGTCGGTGGACGGCACGGAGACGACGTCCTGAGCCAGCTCGCCGAAGGTCGCCGTGCGTATGAAGGGATTGTCGGGGAAGGCGCCGCAGGTGTTGACGTTGCAGCCTGGCTTGGCCCGTCGTGCACACTCGCCGCACGTCGTGGACCGAGCAAGGGCGCACTGCGCCGATCGGCAGTTGGCGGGCGGTAGGTGGAGGAGGCGTAGCCGCCGTCGCAGTCGACCCATAGGAACTGGCCGCCGAGGTGGACGACGACGGTGACGGGCGTTAGAGGGGTTCTCTGGCTGATGGTGGTGACGTATTGAAGGGTAGAAGCGTCTTTTTGGACGGGGAGGACTAAGGCTTTTGGCGGAAAGAGGTTTGGGCGGCGGAGACGGTTAGCAGTAATAGGAGGAAGAAGAAGATGGTAGTAATTGACGCCATTGTTGTTGTTGTTGTTGAGAGGTGGAGTTTTTGGGACTCGTTATATTTATAGGTACAAGTTTGAGTTTTGTCGGTAAGGAATTAGATAAGGCTTGCTATGCGATGTAATTTTTTATTGGGGTATAGCATTGCTGACAGTGTAAGTTCCTTTGACTTGTATGACATTTAAATACATTATAATATTGAACTGAGAAGCTTTCTCTTTGCTAGTTTGGTGGTTAGAGTTAGGGCTCGGAAAAAATACCGAAATACCGTCCTTATCGTATCGAATCGTATCGAAAATATCGAAAATTTTGTATACCGAAGTTTTGATAAGGTATGATACCGTACCGAAAATGTTCGGTACGGTAATGGTATGAAAATTTTAAAAATAAGGTATACCGATTATACCGAAAATACCGAAATACTAATTTTTTTTAATAATTTTATATAAATATATATACACCTATATATATATATTATTTCAAAAAATAAAAATGAAAAATTAAAGGATCTTCTCAAACTTATTTAGCCAATAAATTATTAACTTATACACAACTTTCTAATATTAGGCCCACCATATTTTACTTATGTAACTCAAGTAACGTTTAATTTGCCTTTTTTCATGATTTTGAAAGCGTGAAGATGCAATGCAATCTTCACTAATTTTTTAAGGTTATGTAAAGTTTTTTGTCTACTAAGAGACTGCTAAAATATGTAATTATTTAAGGTGAAAAATCTTTTTATTTTGAAAATTTTGGTATTAATAATCTATCTATTGGGGCCTAAGGAGTTTGAATTGATTAAAAATTCCAACACATCGAATTAACGAGTTACGAACATGCTGGTAAAAAACCCTCTGTGTGAATGGTATAGAAATGATACCGATACCGTATCGAATTTAAGGTATACCGAAATTTTGGTATGGTATTGGTATGATTTTTTTGGATACCGAAATTCGATACGGTATACGGTATCACTGTTTTTGGGTACGGTATACCGTATGAACCACCCCTAGTTAGAGTTTTGCGTTCGTGAGTTGTATTGTGTTTTTTTATTCTACCCAATGAGGTCATATCCTATAGATAGGTTGTCATTAATATATTTTATCTATTTTTATATTGATGTTAGAATGTGAATGAATTCTGAAATACGCCGGGATTTAAATAAAATTGAGGGTGGCGATGGCGAAGAAGAATAGATCTTTAGATTAGGATCATATTAATGTGAATAGTGTTGGTGTTCTATTTGAAACTTCAACACGGGTTTTCATTCCATTGACCATTAATTCTTATTTTATCTAAAGGATAGGGTGCTGACTTTTAGAATGTGGTGATAGTGCCATCCTAACACATTTGGAAAAATAAAAGGAAAGAAAATGATAGAATAGTATTATTCAATTTCAAGCGGCGTTTTTTTTTTCTCTCTCCGCATTGCTACAATCTTTAGGTTCGATAGTTAAAGAGCAACTCAAATATGAATTTTGAATTGTCGTCGAATTAGGATTAAGTTGAGTATGAGTGGAATTCAACAGCAAATCATTAATTATGAGTCGACTTTAACTCGCGGAATCACTTGATATATTTATTTTTTAGGGACTGTTGCGAAATACCTAGATAGGTTTATTATTACTTCTAAAAAAAAGTTTATTATTAAATAGTTTAATAAGTCATATAATAAAAATAGAATTTGGTAGTTATTTGAGTTTACAGAAATAACTTAATAAGTCCTTTTTTATTTTTAAGAAAATGTAGAAAAAATATGATTGATTAATTGAAACAAACCGATTGACCCTTTCGCCATTATATAACAGAATAGATATTCGGAAAAACAACATTAATTACTTCGGCTATGTTAGTTGGGCTATACTTTGAAACCCAATAAGTTCCACATAATAGCCCAATAACCCAAATTACAATTCTCTCCGTTTTTGGGCTTTAACCTCAAACCCATTATCAATTTCAGCTCAATAGGCCCTTACGAGCCCGCGACTAGGCTATGCTATCATCACTAAGCTGCTCAGTCAAAACCGTATCTCATATTCTAATTTCTAATTCGCCAGCTGATTATTTTCAAGGGCTAGATTAGAGCACCATTGCTACTCTGCCAGGATCAAGCAGCGCAAGACAACAATCTCAGAAATTTGTTTTGTTTTGATTCTCGGAAAATGGCGGACAAAGCAGTGACCATAAGGACGAGGAAGTTCATGACAAATCGTCTACTCTCTAGGAAACAGTTCGTATGGTCTTTTTTTTTTTTTTTTTTTTACCTTCGTTAGTATTTAATTTCTTTCTGTTTGATCGTGCTCGTTCTGTTACGATCTGCACTTCTTTGTTTCCGATAGGTCATTGATGTTTTGCATCCTGGAAGGCCTAATGTTTCTAAGGTATGGACTCGTGTTATGTTTATGCTTTGCTTTTTTTTCTTTGCATATAGAGATTATGTAAAATTTGACTTTGGCATGCTTTTATTTGGTCTTGTAGATCTGGTTGAGTTAGTGTAGCGATACTTTCTTTCGTAGAAAGTGCATTGTTAGCTTCCATGATGAATTGATGATAGTTAAGATGTGAGCTTCCCGTGATAATAATTTAGATTCAGATTAGCTAAAGTCTTGTAATCGAACTACATTCTTTCGTGATGATACTTTCTTTCGTAGAACAGTGCATTGTTAGCTTCCATGATGATTGATGATAGTTAAGATGTGAGCTTCTATGATGATAAGTGAGATTCAGATTAGCTAAAGTCTTGTAATCCAACTACATTCTTGTTCACTATTCACAATTTTACGGATACTATTTAGTTGCATTTTGTTTCCAGTCCCTATTATTGTAACTTTACATTACATCTTGCTGTTCCTACAGTGGACCAAACAACTAGTACATCTCAACTCTGCGATAAAACTATAATAGAGTTTTTTAGCACACTTAATGAAAAAATCATGGATGGTTTTGATTTGTTTTGCCTGTTTTACTTTGCAATGCTGTTTATAGGCCGATTTGAAGGAGAGAAACTGGCAAAGATGTACGAAGTTAGGGACCCGAATTCCATCTTCGTGTTCAAGTTCAGACCCATTTTGGTGGAGGAGGCAAATCTACCGGGTTCGGCTTGATCTACGACTCCGTTGAGAATGCCAAGAAATATGAGCCCAAGTACAGGCTTATCAGGGTAATCTTTCATTCAATAATGCAAATATCTCTTCTCTTTTTCTATTATCATATAAAGTAATGGAGCCGTCCCAATATTTGCTTTTAGTCCTAGTTTGCTTACACGTGAATCATCAACTTTGCAATATAGTTTGTTAAATTTCAATCACCTTGCAGAAGGTCTAGCCACCAAGGTTGAGAAGTCAAGAAAACAGATAAAGGAAGAAAGAACAGGCCAAAAAGATCCGTGGAGTTAAGAAGGTATATAGTAATCTTATCGTTTTTTATCTTACTCTTACTCTGAGGATATTTTTCATTTTTCGAAATGGTTCCCTGCATTTTGCCTTGTCTCATGAATAATCTTTATGTGCAGACAAAGGCTGGAGATGCTGCTAAGGCCGGAAAGAAGAAGTAAACTTGTTTCTTGGTTTTCTGGCTTGGAGAAAGATCATGCAATGTTGCTATTCTCTCTTTAGGTTTTCGTTAACAGTAATTTCTACTGAAAACATAACAGTGCAAATTTTCGTTTAACAGAAGAATTTTGCGTTTTAGTTGAGATGGGTCACTTCTCTTCCACGCATCTATTTCCTTTGTTGTGATTGTGGATAGATATTTATGATACAAACGAAAATGTACAATGGTTGAAAACATAAGATTTTTAATTGACATTACGAGTTACGACTTCAATTTAAAAGAGAAAAATATATATTTTTATAGCTTCGTTTTTAACGTTTGGGCTAATTTGGGTGTAATGGGCCCATTTACTACCGCTAAATGGGCCTATTTGTACACCAATAAATAATACTTGAAGTGATGTCACCATAGGATTAGGGCTTTTGAGTTCATACTTCTCAATCAGTAGGCACGCTTATACCACCCGCCGTAGCTCCCTTGAAAAAACTCTGAGCCATGGTAAATCGTTTTATCCTTTCTCTATTTGATCAAGTTCCTTGCTTTTTTGATTTTGTGTTCGATGTTGTTCTGAGGCGTGTTTGATGCTTGCAGTCGCTTGTCGCGAATGAGGAGTTCCAGCACATTTTGCGTGTGCAGAACACTAATGTTGATGGGAAGCAGAAGATCATGTTTGCGCTGACCTCGATCAAGGGCATTGGTCGTCGTTTCGCCAACATCGTCTGCAAGAAAGCCGATATCGACATGAACAAGAGGTGTGTTTTTTTCATCTGATTTTGATGATGTTTTATTCATAGGCATGTAACCATTCTACTATTCCATTTTTTACGCGCTCTGTAACTTGGTGAGCTGAGAAATTTTCGTTCCTTCCTCCTTAGTGTCGAGACGATTTATGCATATGATTCACTTCTGTTAGTGGTTTGAGTAGTATTTCATGTTACCCCACTGCTGATGCATCGATCCTGTTTGTGAATGTTTCTGTGAAAGTAGGGAACTTTTGAAAGATAATCAGCTACAACTTGCATGATGGCCTATCATACTACTTTTTTCTATTGTGTTGTTAAACTATGGAGCTTTTGGAAATCCATCTTGTGATTCATAAATATGCTGCAGGGCTGGTGAGCTCTCCAACGCTGAGATCGATAGCTTGATGACAATTGTTGCAAACCCACGCCAATTCAAGATCCCAGATTGGTTTCTGAACAGAAAGAAGGATTACAAAGATGGCAAATTCGCCCAAGTGACATCAAATGCCTTGGACATGAAACTCAGGGACGACCTCGAGCGCCTTAAGAAGATCAGGTTACAACTTGAACCCTTCTCTAATTCATTCATTGTCTCCGTATTTTTCACACAAACAAAGCTATGTACTATTATTCTCTTGTTATACTATATTCTTAATAGGAATCACCGTGGTCTCCGTCATTATTGGGGTCTTCGTGTTCGTGGTCAGCACACCAAGACAACTGGTCGTAGAGGCAAGACTGTTGGTGTCTCCAAGAAACGATAAGTTACCATTCGCTGCATCGATGTTAAAGTCGGTCGTTTGTCTTTGTTTTATGCTACCTTTTTCGCGCTAATAATATGTACCTATATGATTGATGACTATGAGCTTTAGTTTTGGATTGGCTTGCTTCTGTATTATTGAACATCTTTTTTCGTTTTATGGTAAAATCAGTGATATGATTTGATACCAAAAGTTGTAATGAAGCTTAACCCACTTGAAAACATTGGTGCACTAAATGCGAAAGAGCTTTAGAAGCAGCATTTTTTTGACAAACTCAATTTCAAACAGGTATATCAGCTTCTAAACTTGGTCATTGCACAGTTTTCTCAGAAAGAGGTGAACATCTCTACATATTCAAAACAGAAGATGGATGGTTCCTTGCCTTTAATTCGATTTGGTTAAAGGAAAAAGGCCATAGAAATAAAATTCCAAGGTTTTTCAATAAACAAACTAAATAACGTAAATACGTTGGCCAAGCAGGAGTGCCTTTTCCAGTTCCAAATGCTTCAAGATGCTGGTAAACCGTAAAAACGGTTGATCAGCAGAGAATATGACCTGCAAATGTTCATTGAATTAAAACCCATTTCATTGATCTTCAGGACAAAATGGATGTTCGAAAGTCATAAATCAATCAACACGATTCAATCGGACACATCGTTACTTTCCCAAAGATGCAACGAATCAGTTAAGTCATACACGGGATTCCAACAAATCTGCAGTTCTTATTACAGGCATCATAGAACAAGAAGAAAAACTTGCTTTGATCCAATATCCTACATCATACATGAAACCACAAATGTTGATGCGACGTGCGCAATCTATAACGTTTCCTTTATCGAAAGCGCAAGAATTCGACAGAAAAAGACTTGCAAAAAGAAGCACAACACTCAGAGAACTTTTCCGAAAAATTAGTGTCACACCATCACATTCCACAGATGAACTGAAAATTGAAATGTTTATTAACTAACTGAATCACTAACCATATTGATCCAATGTTCATATATCATCACACCCATATTACCATTTCACTCTATTAGATAGCAGCGACAAAAAGTCGAAAACTTTATATCCGATGAAACACAGTCCATAACCATAAGCTCTGTCTAAAGATGGCATAAGCTGAAAATAGACAGCACACGCAGAGAAAGAGAGATAGATACACACCTCCCACTTCTCCCTTGGGCACAGTGACGATCAGCTCACCGTCCACGTAAGCAGCCGTTGCCAGCTCACACCTCATAGTGTCGGGCAACCTAAACCTCCACAAATCGAGCACAAGCTCGGCGCCCGAAGCATAGCCGATCCCATCTCCCCTCACAACGATCTTAATCACTCCAGGGCATATCTCCACCGTCTCCGCCCTGACGTCGCCGGCGATGCCGTCCGTGGCGGCGGTGAATTTCAGCGACTCGGGCGTTTCGTCGACCGACACGTGGGCGTTCGAACGGAAGGGAAGCTCGAGAACCTTCTCGAAGATGTGTGGGACGCGGCAGAGCTTCTTCTCGGAGAGGGCGGCGGATGCGACGGCGTCGTATCGGACGGCGACGTTTTGGGTCGGCGGTCTTGCGAGCGGATGGATTTTCATCTCCGAAGGAACGAAGAATTGAACAGCTCAGATATGAAATTGAAAGATTCGGTCTAACCGACGAGCAATTTAGATAGCCCAGATATTCATTTGAGGAAAAAAATCGAATCTTTTTACTGAAAGAAAAAAAACCATGAAAGTTGAATCAAGAATCAGTGTCAAAACACACTATATCGAAAGACTGAAGAGCCGAGCCTAGAGCAGCCAACGAAGGGCCTACATTATTTATTTAATCATATTACCAAATATGGTCAAATGATGTAAGTAATTATATGCTCTTGCCTACTAAAGATATTTATAATGCGTTACGTTACGCTTAGTAGGACAAAATTATTGTATAATTTTTAATAGCATGATCCTTGATCCGTCACTTTCTTACACACCAATCGTAACACAGTACTTTCTTTTCTCATAATAACGAATGAAGACTACCCCATTTAGAACATCAATTATTAAGTTATGACATAACAGCAGCAACATATAACAGTAATAGAAGCTTGTTAGGGCTAATTTGATTCGAATGAAATGAATAAGATAAGATTGTTTAGTTGAATTGAATATTCAATAGGGTATTAAAGTCGTTTTAAAGATCTTCGAGCGCAACCGAATAAACGCGTCGTCGAAAATAGGGCGAACGATATTTTTAATCCCAAATGTTTGAGACATGGATGTTTCTGGTCTTCCATGTTCTGAGGTGCCACTTTTAGTTCCAATGCTACCCGATTTTGAACGATTTTTGTCCCTCGATTAATTGTAATCGCAAATTTAGACGAAATTTAACACCTGATAGCCCATGATCTTCTTTTTCTCGACGTAAAACCCCATAACATATGTTCTTCTTCGATTTTAACGCACATGAACATCATTATATAACACATTTAGAAAATGAACGACAACCTGGAATGAGTTAAATGTGATACATTAACATAATGATGCTCGCGTGCGTTTAATTGAAGAAGGCGATGATTCATGAGGTGTTAAGTCAAGTTAAAGGAGATCATGTGCTCTCATGTATTAAAATTACATCTAATTAGTGATTACGTTAATCGGAGGACCAAAACGTCACAAAATCAAGAAGATTAAAAGCAATACCTCGGAACATGAGGAATCAAAAATGCCCATGCCCCAAATATCGAGGATTAAAAAATGTCGTTCTCTCTCGAAAATACATTAATTCAAGTGTCGAGATTTAGTGCAACGTTCATTTTAAAGTTCTGTTTGTCGCTGACTTTACTTATTATAGCTTAGACTTTATGTTTTATCTAGGTTAGTGTAAAATAACCGAAGATGATTCCAATTCTCAATTTTGAAAGGGCACAAATATGTTAAATCGTATTTTCACCAATTTCGTAATTCACACACAAAATATTATATGAGCTAGTTTTAAATTATCACAGGTCATGCATCATTTGGGCCGGAGTCCAACCTCAGTTGCATTGCACTTATAAATAACTCTATCTCTCTCTCTCTCTTCAACTATGTAATGAATACTCTCATAAGATCTTAATAACAAAAATTATAAATGTGTTATGTTCAAATTTTGAGTCTGGGAATGTATATGAATTCATGTGTCTTAAATTTATAATTCGGAAAGGGAAAAAAATTATTGTAACTCGCATACGTGTCAGAAAACATTAAATATACGATCGACACGTATCAACACATGCGTTATAAACACCGAAAGAGTTAATGAAATCGTCACGATCTATCATTTAGAAAGAAAAAATGATGCAATATTTCGAAAAATGGATAAGACGTAAGTTGAACGGAAATGCGTAAAGATTACGTTTCTCTAATAATACGAAACATAGCAATTTAATTAGGTTTTTTTATCACTAATATAATTAGATTAGGTTAAAAAAGTGACAAACTCCGCCGCACCGCCGCCGCCGCCACACCACAATACATAGATAAAAAAAATAATAAAAGAAAGCATTTCGAATTAAATATGGTTGGTTTTTAGCAAATTAGTTTTGTGGGATTGTAATTTAATTAGGTATATGCATGAGGAATATTACAAAGAGCAAACTATGACAAATGGAAGCGAGGTTGCTATAATGACAAAATTACAACTACATAATAATCTTGATATTCCTATTACAAGAACAACACTCTTCTCAATTTCATTAAGATTGACCAAAAAAGTTTTACTTTTGGTGAGAAAGTAAAAGACATGATGATCGAAATTAATGAAAACATAGACAACAATTTTCCATTTGACAAATGTGGAAAATGGGACCCACCGTTGCCTCTCCTTTATATATGCAATGCAAAGTGCAAAACCTCGTCCCAATTGTCTCTTTCAAACCCAACATAAATAAGAAAAGAGAGAACAGTAATCAGTTCTCTTCTCTTTCTCTTCTCCTTCATTCTCACGGAAAATGACTATCAAGAGAAACCGAACCAAAACGTCGTCGTTCTGCCACGTGGCATCCAACAGCACAAAGCTGAAGAAATCCGACGACGCCGAAGACGCATCCGCCGACGAAGGCGCCGGCGAGCCCTCGCGTCAGGCGGCGATCCTGACCATTGGTTCTCCAGTAAGCCCAGCCGTTACGATCTGATCACAGTAAAATCGGTGGGTTTTTGGAGGTCTGCCATTACTGTAAGAAACGAATCCCTTCCAATACTGAGATTTTCATGTACAGGTTTGTATTATTTAATATTATTTATTTCACTTAAATGTCGATTATTCACGCGTGTGTGTTTATTATCTGAATACAATATATATATATATAATATACATATGAAATGCAGCAACCTTCACGCCTTCTGCTCGCGCGAGTGCCGAGACCATCAGATCGAAGAGGATCGTCGCCAAGAAAGAAATTCGCTAAAGGAAAAGCGAAATAATTAACAATTTATCATATATACGAATAAGTGCATTGTTATAGTATATACGGAGGAGGCCGAGAGACGTTGCAATATATATATATATATATATATATATATATAAGCATGTAATAGTAATTAATGTTGAACGGAAGTACGTATTAGCTTTCCTTGTCATTTACTCAGTTCTGGTAATACAGTTTATAAGTTTGTAGTACAGTACACTCGACAGTGGAATTTGTCTTGCATGTTTAGGTGCAACTTTTCTTAGTTTTGGCTGGTCTCCATCTATGTTCTAGAATATTTCATGTGTAATGAAATAGAAAAAAGTAGATAATGAAATTTTACATTTACTACGAACATGTTATGTAAAGTGGTTTATTCTGTTGGGTTGAGCGGTAAATATTTAATTCTGCGCCAGCGATAATTGTATTTGGACTCCGCGACAATTATCGGAATATTAATTAAAGCGAAATGACACCGAAAGAACACCGAGATTTTTACGTGGTTCGGCCAATATACCGCCTACATCCACGGAGAGACAATAGTTTTACTATATTTGAGAATATTACAGCGTACAAAATGACGCTCGTGTTTAAACCCAAAACCCGAGACCCCTTACCCACACCGGGTAATGTTTTTGTACCCACCCTCAACTACCTAGTAAAAACTACACCCGCTCTCACCCTTATCCACCCGGACAAGATTTTCCTTTTTTTTCTTTTTCTTTTTTCCTCTCATTTTTCTCTCTCTCTCACTTCACCCTCTCTCTCTCTCGTTGGTTTTGGGGTGAGATAATAACTCCCATAGCAACCCTATATATAGGCAACACAAGTAGCTAGAGTCCAAACAAACTTTCCTCATTGCATTCGCCCTGGGAGGAACTCTCCTATTTTGCTTCTTCATTGATGTTGAAAAGTCAACAATTCTCCCCCCTTTTCAACATCTGCGACTTCTTTAGAGAGCATTCCAGCGAACCCGAGAATGAAAGTAACCCCGTTCGTAAATACCACGAACGTCCATTGGCCTTCCTTGTACCACACTACACATAATCCGAATCAAGATTACCGGTCCTACACCACTTGACTCACTCGGCGGCCAATCCTATGTGCAACTGTCAGCCAAACTATACCCGTCGACTCTCGAAGAGGGACTTCGATGCAACCCCTTCTCCAGCAGGACTTTCCTTCTCACCATCGTTGTGGCGACCCTCGTTTTCTAATTAAGGTTAGTGGCGGATTTTCGCAACGTAAGTCGCGGAAGACCCGTCTAATAAAAACTTTTTCCTAAAAGATAATATAATACGATAAAATATTAGTTTACATAGTAGTATCTGTACAACGGGCGTAGCCCCAAAAATGTCAAAGAACAAAACCCTATTATCGCTCCACAGGTCTTCATCCATGTACCGCCCTGCCCTCAAAAGTCCGTGGAGCACCGCCACCAGCCGCCTCAGTCTTGACGCGCGTCGGCGTCAGACTCAGTACCTACAACACGTAAACACTGAGCGATTCGCCCAGTAGGTGAATAAAAATGCATGTATGCACGTGAAAGCTCATTCCCGATCCCAATATCTCACATGCAATGTTCACTCTTTCTTTTCCCACAATCCTATCAAACACACAATACAGGGCCCTAGGTCAGACTCGACACCTCGCGCGCCCATAATAATAATATACGGAAGCTTACACTAGCAGCGTTTTGACGATCACGCAACTGCCCTGCTAGGTCGCTCTTCCGTAAGCGGTAGCCTACGCCGACAGCGTTTTGACGATCACGCAACTGCCCTGTCAGGTCGCTCCTTCCGCTAAAAATACAATCACGACGGTTTTGCACCTCGGGACGTTCACGCCCGAGTAGACAGATCGATCACGCCTGTCTGCCGTCAGGTGTCATACGAGTACCAACCTCGACTCCTCAACGAGTCAACAACAAAAATCACAAACATCTCATCCTACCCCGCTCGACAATATCTCAAGTCAACCGTCTCAATACGGTGTAAATTTCTCACTTCTGTGATATGATATGCATATGCCATGCATATAAACGTGATAACGTATAAAAGCAGGATCTACATAAAACGTACGTAAAATATGTATAACACGTAAATCATTAATCACATAGAAACACATAATGTGTTTACGTATTGTAGATGGATGATCCACCTACCTGTCCTCCCGATATTGCTAAATAAGAGGTCCGGTGAAATCCCTATAGGTCGATCCTCTGAATAAATAAATATTATTATATCAGTATATTTACTAAACTGTATAAATTTTTAAGTTCCCAAACCCTAATTATAGAAAACCTAAAATTTATAAAAGCCTAAAAATAATGATATTCCTAAAAATAAATAAACCCTAAAATATTGAAAACCCTAGAAATAGTAAAATCCTAAAATACCGAAATTTATTAAATGTCGAAACTTTTACTTATCAAGAAAGGTAAATATCGAAATCTAGTTATTGAAAATGTCGAAGGCTTGTAAAATGTCGAGAACTTTATTTGTGAAAGGTATAAATATCGATATCTTTCTCGGAACAAGCTATCACATATCGGGTTTATTAAAGGAGTTAAATGTCGAGATAAAGTATAGATGTCGAGAGGCTTAAGCTAAATGTCGAAATCTTCTTGAAATGTCGAGCACTCTTCTACACATAAAACAAAAATAAGTCTCGAGAGTCGGAACCTTACAAATGTCGAGGTTTATAAAATATCGAAACTTTATAGAATATCATTATCTTATACAAAATGTCGAACCTTTATTGAATGTCATCATTCACGAACAACAATGTCGAGGTTTCATAAGCTTATCGACATCTTACAACTATCAAAGGACTTATCGAGATTTTAATAATACCGAGACATTCTTATTCGACTTCTCTAAGCACACTAAATACCCTAAAATATTCTATGCCGAACATGAAAATGATAAGGGGATGCCGATAACCCTAAACCCCCCAAAACACTCTCTTATATGAAAAGTTTATCAATCTCTAAATCATTTCAGCACTTAACCTAATCCTCTACCTTGATGACGAAAATTTCTGAACACATTCAACTTCCCTAAACATGCATATATAACATATTAAGTCCAAAACAATTTAGGTACATGACATACACTTCGAAAATTCATGTAAGCACATAAGACTTGGCAAGATCATATAAAACACGCAAAAATATCAGAAATAAAGTTATTACGTGTTATATCAGATAACTCACTTACCCCACCTTTAATCCTCAAGTGGTTTAGAGTTCTAAGCCTGCCGAGGTTACGAAGTCTTTTCTTCTTCTTAATGAGGTTTTCTTTTGGGTTTTAGTTTTTCGTATCCTCCCTTTACTAACGTAGGTTCTCTCCTTGTATGCTAAAATGGATATATCTTAGTAATGTAATATTGGAACTCGTGTATTGAAGTGACAAGATGATGACTATTGTTTATCACCCAAGCTAAGAAAGGTTACCTAATAATTATCCTTTTGGTCGAGAACTTTAATTATTATTATATATATATATATATTTTATTTTTCATGTTATTCTACTTGAATTATTGGTTAGATAACGAAGACTTTTCCCTCTTAAGTTTGGTCTCAACACTAATTCACCAATTAAATATGGCCCAATTTAATTTGTTTTGCCATCATTAATTTTAATTAAATTCTTTATCAACTTTCGAAACTAATTCGAAACTAACATAGCTTATATTTTGCTCCAAGTTTCTAATTTCCGTATCAATATACCTAATTCACAAAATTTACATAACTAATTACATCAAAATCCCGTATTAATTTTTACGGGTATTACATCCTCCCCCCCTTAAAGAAATTTCGTCCCCGAAATTACGCCGACTGGAATAACTCGGGATAACGAACTCTCATATCATCCTCACGCTCCCACGTGGCTTCCTCAACTAATTGATTCCGCCACAAAACCTTAACTAACGGAATAATCTTATTCCGAAGTTGTTTCATTTCATACATCAAGATTTCTACTGGTCTTTCCTCGTAACTCAAGTCTGGCTTGAGTTGTTGATAGAGGGTCTCGTTCTGGATCACATGGCTCGGGTCCGCGACATATTTTCGTAACGTCGATACGTGAAATACGTCGTGAACTTGCGATAATGAAGCCGGCAACTCTAATTGGTACGCTACTTCGCCGACTTTTTTAATGATCCTGAAAGGGCCTATGTATCTGGGACTCAGCTTGCCCTTTCTACCGAAACGCTTTACTCCTTTCATCGGGGAAATTTTTAGGAACACTTGGTCATCTTCTGCAAATTCCAAAGGCCGTCGTCGATGATCTGCATAACTTTTCTGACGACTCTGTGCGGTTCGCATCCTTTCTCGAATTTTTGTGACAGCTTCTGTCATTTCTCGGATCATATCGGGTCCTAACAGTGTTCGTTCACCGATTTCGTCCCAATGGACTGGGGATCGGCACTTGCGCCCATATAACGCCTCGTATGGCGCCATCCCAATTGTAGCGTGAAAACTGTTGTTGTATGAAAATTCTATGAGCGGCAAATACTTACTCCAGTGTCCTTTGAAATCGAGCACACATACGCGTAGCATATCCTCGAGAGTCTGAATCGTTCGTTCAGACTGCCCATCGGTCTGGGGATGGTACGCAGTACTGAACGAGAGTTTGGTTCCCATCGCTTTCTGTAAGCTTTGCCAAAAGTTCGACAAAAATCTTGAATCTCGATCCGAGACGATAGAAATTGGAATTCCATGGAGGCGGATGATTTCCTGAATATACAATTCAGCGTAGCGTTCCATGGAAAAAGTGGAACTAATTGGAAGGAAATGAGCCGATTTAGTTAGGCGTCTACAATCACCCAAATAGCATCGTGGCCTTTCGTCGTTTTGGGTAAACCAACGACGAAATCCATCGTGATATGATCCCACTTCCATTCAGGAATGGGTAGAGGCTGTAGGGTTCCACCGGGTCGCTGGTGTTCCGCTTTAATCAATTGGCAGGTCATACATCGGTTTACAAACGCTGCGATGTCTTTCTTCATTCCTGGCCACCAGTATGTTGCTCGCAAGTCTTGATACATTTTCGTGGACCCTGGGTGTACAGAATATGTGGTCGCGTGTGCTTCCTTCATTATCGTTTGTCGTAACTCCTCATTGTTAGGTACATAAAGACGGTTCTTGTATAGCAAAGCTCCATCCTCTCGGATGTTAAAATCTTCGGGTAGTGCCTCCTTCATTTTTAGGTAGAGTTCATCTTCTTCTTGTGTCTTCTTGATCTGTTCTAGCAGCGGGGGTTGGAGAGTTAGCGCTGCTAGTCTTTCCTCAATTTCGCCCAAATTAACTACCTCTATTCCAAGCTGATGTAACTCTGTATTCACTGCTTTTCGACTTAGCGCATCTGCGACTACGTTTGCCTTACCCGGATGATAGTTGATGACGCAATCGTAGTCCTTGACGAGCTCTAGCCATCTTCGCTGTCGCATATTCAATTCCTTCTGAGTGAAGAAATACTTCAAACTTTTATGGTCTGTGAAGATCTCACATTTCTCTCCGTAGAGATAATGTCTCCAGATCTTTAGAGCGAAGACCACCGCTGCTAATTCGAGGTCATGGGTTGGGTAGTTCTTCTCGTATTCCTTTAGTTGTCGCGAAGCATAGGCAATCACCTTTCCGTTCTGCATCAGCACACATCCCAAGCCATTCTTCGAAGCATCGCTGTATACTGCAAATACTCCGGTCCCTGATGGTATTGTCAATATTGGGGCAGAGGTAAGACGTTTCTTCAATTCTTGAAAGCTCTGTTCGCACGCTTCGGTCCATTTGAACGGAACGTTCTTCCTCGTCAAATTGGTTAATGTAGAGGCAATACTAGAGAAGTCCGCTATAAACTTACGGTAGTATCCCGCAAGTCCAAGAAAACTTCGAACTTCGGTAGGAGTCGTAGGTCTGGCCAGTTATTCACAGCTTCGATCTTACTCGGGTCCACAGAGATTCCATTTCCAGAAATCACGTGTCCCAAGAAGGCTACTTGCTCAAGCCAAAATTCGCATTTCTTGAATTTGGCGTAGAGCTGTTTCTCTCGCAGAATTCCTAAGACGGTTCGTAGATGGCTTTCGTGTTCATCTCTTGTTTTAGAATAGATCAAATATCGTCAATAAAGACGATAACGAACCGATCGAGGTAGTCTTTGAAGACTCGATTCATCAAGTCCATAAAAGCAGCTGGGGCGTTTGTCAGTCCAAAAGGCATGACCAGAAACTCGTAATGGCCGTACCTCGTACTGAACGCAGTTTTTCGGAACGTCTGCCTCGCTGATCTTTAACTGATGGTATCCCGAACGGAGGTCGATTTTCGAGAATACCGAAGCTCCTTGCAATTGATCGAACAGATCATCGATCCTTGGTAAAGGGTATTTATTCTTGATCGTGATCTTATTCAACTCCCTGTAATCAATGCAGAGTCGCATCGACCCATCTTCTTTCGTACAAAAAGAACGGGTGCGCCCCACGGCGAAAAACTCGGCTGGATAAACCCTTTAGATAGTAGGTCCTCCAGCTGTTCTTTCAACTCTTTTAACTCGTTCGGCGCTAAACGGTAAGGGGCTTTAGAAATTGGGGCTGATCCTGGCATCAGATCTATCTTGAACTGTATTTCTCGATCAGGGGGTAACCCCGGGAGATCGTCGGGAAATACATCAGAGTATTCGTTAACTACAGGTACATCTTTTAGTTCCGGCAGAGGTAAATCCTCCGCCTTCACTGCATATATGAGATAAGACTCACAACCTGACCTCAAGAGTCGTTGAGCCTTTAGAGCCGATATTCTTGGAATACTATTCTTATCTGATTTACCCGAAAAAGTGAATGCTTCTTCTTCGGGCAGTTGAAATTTAACGACCCTCTTGTTGCAATCTATGATGGCTCCATATCTTGAAAGCCAATCCATCCGAAGATGACATCGTAGTCGTTCATCGGAATTACAATCAGGTCGGCACTCAAGTTCCTACCCTCAATATTTACGACGCATCCTCGCAGTACTTGGTTGGTATGCGTCGGATCCCCATGAGGTAGAGTAACTACATAGTTGCATTCAGAGGAGGTAGGGGATATTCCTACCTTCGCCACGTACTTAGCCGACACAAATGAATGTGTGGCTCCAGAATCAATTAGCACAGAAGTGGGCACGTTATAGATAGTTAACGTACCCGTCACAACAGAAGGGTTCGCCTCGGCCTCCTCATTGGTAAGCGTGAAAACCCGTGCAGGAACCGGTGGAGGTCGAACTGGTGTTCGGTTCGGGTTCTGGGGCATGTTCGTGTTACAGTTCCTTGCATAGTGCCCCATTCTTCCGCATCTGAAACACTGTGGATTTGGGTTGGTCTGGGTTGATAACAGGCGCCGAAGTGGTAACGGCCACACTGTTTGCATTGGGTTGCTGTGTTTGGAGGTCTGCTCTGAATATTTACGGGTCCCTGATTCAGCGTCGGGCGCCAGTTCTGTTGGCCCTGACGATTTCCTTGGCTACCTTGACCTTTGTTGAAAAATTGGCGCTTGCGGTCACTTCCAGGTCCTTGCTGACTCTCCCTCCTCTTCTTTGACTCCTGAGCTTCGGAAATCTGAGCCTCAGCTTGCTCAGCTATCATGGCCCTTTCTGCTACTTGAGTAAATTCCATCTGTCTGGCCCCCGAGATACTTAAGTCGCGATAAAGCTCAGGTTTGAGGCCCGTAATGAACCTCGTCACCTTGAGTAGATTTGTTGCCACCATGTGAGGAGCGAAACGGGACAACTCCTCGAATCGACGGATATATTGAGTTACAGGCATTCCTCCTTGCCTGAGATTCATAAATTCTAACATCCGTCGTTCCTGTTCATGGGCAGTAAAATATTTGCCGTGGAACAATTCTCTAAATCGTTCCCACGACATATTCGTCGGATCTTCTAGGACTTTAACGGTATCCCACCAGAATCGGCGTTTCCTCTGAGCATGGAAATGGCGCACAAGACCTTTTCATTCTCAGGCACACGACTATATATGAACATATCTTCTATAGTACGCAGCCAATCTTCCGCCACTGCTGGGTCCGTAGCATCAGCAAAGGTTGGGGGATCCATTTTCCGAAACCGTTCCCCTATAATTTCTACACGCGCTGGCTGTGGGGAAGGACGATGTTCGGACGAGCTATGATGATGGAGTAGTTCGTCGATTTGACTCGACTGGCGATTGATATGTTCCGACTGACGTTGAAGTAATTCGGTCAGTCGTAGAATAGTGGAGTCCCTTTCATTTGGAGGGACTCCGGTTCGGCCCTACGGCTGGATTCAGCCACATGTTCACTACGGGTTCTTGGCATTTTTCAACTATTATCTACAATAATTCCAATAAAACACATATCAGATAACACATAATCACATAATCAAGCATTTAACTTACAGGCCAGGCTGGTTCTCCAGGCTTTTGAGCGGCAGTACATGGACAGTCTTCAGAATCTAGAGCCTACGCTCTGATACCACCTGTGGCGACCCTCGTTTTCTAATTAAGGTTAGTGGCGGATTTTCGCAACGTAAGTCGCGGAAGACCCGTCTAATAAAAACTTTTTCCTAAAAGATAATATAATACGATAAAATATTAGTTTACATAGTAGTATCTGTACAACGGGCGTAGCCCCAAAAATGTCAAAAGAACAAAACCCTATTATCGCTCCACAGGTCTTCATCCATGTACCGCCCTGCCCTCAAAAGTCGTGGAGCACCGCCACCAGCCGCCTCAGTCTTGACGCGCGTCGGCGTCAGACTCAGTACCTACAACACGTAAACACTGAGCGATTCGCCCAGTAGGTGAATAAAAATGCATGTATGCACGTGAAAGCTCATTCCCGATCCCAATATCTCACATGCAATGTTCACTCTTTCTTTTCCCACAATCCTATCAAACACACAATACAGGGCCCTAGGTCAGACTCGACACCTCGCGCGCCCATAATAATAATATACGGAAGCTTACACTAGCAGCGTTTTGACGATCACGCAACTGCCCTGCTAGGTCGCTCTTCCGTAAGCGGTAGCCTACGCCGACAGCGTTTTGACGATCACGCAACTGCCCTGTCAGGTCGCTCCTTCCGCTAAAAATACAATCACGACGGTTTTGCACCTCGGGACGTTCACGCCCGAGTAGACAGATCGATCACGCTGTCTGCCGTCAGTGTCATACGAGTACCAACCTCGACTCCTCAACGAGTCAACAACAAAAATCACAAACATCTCATCCTACCCCGCTCGACAATATCTCAAGTCAACCGTCTCAATACGGTGTAAATTTCTCACTTCTGTGATATGATATGCATATGCCATGCATATAAACGTGATAACGTATAAAAGCAGGATCTACATAAAACGTACGTAAAATATGTATAACACGTAAATCATTAATCACATAGAAACACATAATTGTGTTTACGTATTGTAGATGGATGATCCACCTACCTGTCCTCCCGATATTGCTAAATAAGAGGTCCGGTGAAATCCCTATAGGTCGATCCTCTGAATAAATAAATATTATTATATCAGTATATTTACTAAACTGTATAAATTTTTAAGTTCCAAACCCTAATTATAGAAAACCCTAAAATTTATAAAAGCCTAAAAATAATGATATTCCTAAAATAAATAAACCCTAAAATATTGAAAACCCTAGAAATAGTAAAATCCTAAAATACCGAAATTTATTAAATGTCGAAACTTTTACTTATCAAGAAAGGTAAATATCGAAATCTAGTTATTGAAAATGTCGAAGGCTTGTAAAATGTCGAGAACTTTATTTGTGAAAGGTATAAATATCGATATCTTTCTCGGAACAAGCTATCACATATCGGGTTTATTAAAGGAGTTAAATGTCGAGATAAAGTATAGATGTCGAGAGGCTTAAGCTAAATGTCGAAATCTTCTTGAAATGTCGAGCACTCTTCTACACATAAAACAAAAATAAGTCTCGAGAGTCGGAACCTTACAAATGTCGAGGTTTATAAAATATCGAAACTTTATAGAATATCATTATCTTATACAAAATGTCGAACCTTTATTGAATGTCATCATTCACGAACAACAATGTCGAGGTTTCATAAGCTTATCGACATCTTACAACTATCAAAGGACTTATCGAGATTTTAATAATACCGAGACATTCTTATTCGACTTCTCTAAGCACACTAAATACCCTAAAATATCTATGCCGAACATGAAAATGATAAGGGGATGCCGATAACCCTAAAACCCCCAAAAACACTCTCTTATATGAAAAGTTTATCAATCTCTAAATCATTTCAGCACTTAACCTAATCCTCTACCTTGATGACGAAAATTTCTGAACACATTCAACTTCCCTAAACATGCATATATAACATATTAAGTCCAAAACAATTTAGGTACATGACATACACTTCGAAAATTCATGTAAGCACATAAGACTTGGCAAGATCATATAAAACACGCAAAAATATCAGAAATAAAGTTATTTACGTGTTATATCAGATAACTCACTTACCCCACCTTTAATCCTCAAGTGGTTTAGAGTTCTAAGCCTGCCGAGGTTACGAAGTCTTTTCTTCTTCTTAATGAGGTTCTCTTTTGGGTTTAGTTTTTCGTATCCTCCTTTACTAACGTAGGGTTCTCTCCTTGTATGCTAAAATGGATATATCTTAGTAATGTAATATTGGAACTCGTGTATTGAAGTGACAAGATGATGACTATTGTTTATCACCCAAGTAAGAAAGGTTACCTAATAATTATCCTTTTGGTCGAGAACTTTAATTATTATTAATATATATATATATATATATATATATTTTATTTTTCATGTTATATTCTACTTGAATTATTGGTTAGATAACGAAGACTTTTCCCTCTTAAGTTTGGTCTCAACACTAATTCACCAATTAAATATGGCCCAATTTAATTTGTTTTGCCATCATTAATTTTAATTAAATTCTTTATCAACTTTCGAACTAATTCGAAACTAACATAGCTTATATTTTGCTCCAAGTTTCTAATTTCCGTATCAATATACCTAATTCACAAAATTTACATAACTAATTACATAAAAATCCGTATTAATTTTTACGGGTATTACAATCGTCTGCCTTTATACCTCGCTCGAGCGATTTCGTGAACCCATCGAAGTCTGAGTATTATATACCATACTCATATCCAGACGATACAAACTTTTGCGCTCTTCTCCCTTTGGTAGGACCTTTTCGCTATGTATGATTATCAGACTCCCCCTGCTATGGAAACCCCATAGCCTTGGAATCTGACTGGCTCAAGAATAATATATTCTACGCAACTTTGAGACAACGTCACACCATCCAAAATGCGTACCGCTCCGTCAACCATTTTGATCTTCCCCGGTCCAACACACCGAACAACACAACGATTATCCATCAGCCCATGGAGATCGAAAAAACCGTTCGCATTCCATGACGCATCAAATTATTCTCTTGGAGCAAAAACCGAATTTAATATCCTTTTTTTCTCTGAGAACAAGCGCCATCATTAGAGACTTTGAGAACGTCTCTAAGATAAACCGTGTGCTACCTCCGTTGTGGAATTTTCCTAGCCGCTTGTCCTTCCTCCAAGTCGGACAATTTCTCCTTATGTGTCCCGGCTCACCACACTGTAGCATCACATGCCCTTCCCGCCACCTAGATTTGAACCTGCTGCTGTCTCAAATCCCCTGGCGTGTCACCTTCCTCGACGACTCTCTCCTTGTATAGCCAACGCCCGACTATCACCATAATTTGACCGCCTTCTCTTTTCATGCTTCAAAAAGAGTTGACTCCACCATCCACCGTCTGCGCCGTCTCGTATCGGATGGTTGTGATCAAATTATCACCCGAATCAGAAGCGAGGTAAGAAGCAACATGGCCTTACTTCTTCCTCTCCGACACATCATGACCCAAATCGTTGTCATTTACTCCGACTTTTCCCGTCTCCCATCAAAGCTTATCACCCAGCTTTGACAAACGAGCACATCCTTCACTCTTCCCTGCCGCAAAGTGAAACCTCCCGCACCAGCACACTGTCGCACTTTGCTGTCATCCATCGCTATCATCCCTCCGAAACTCCGCCGCACAAGCTCCGCCCACACCGAGCATCCCATCAACGTCCATCTTGTACCATCATTTTTTCAGCACAAGACATCACCTCGTTGAACCTCGCTCTGACACTGGCTCCCCCCGATTAATGATTCCTTCTGATATCTTTTCTGATGTGGAAGATCAAACACAGCTGCAACCACATAGCATACTCAGAATAACAGCAGGGTTTGGCTCTGATACCACTTGTTGGGGTTGAGCGGTAAATTTTTAATTCTGCGCCAGCGATAATTGTATTTGGACTCCGCGACAATTTATCGGAATATTAATTAAAGCCGAATGACACCGAAAGAACACCGAGATTTTTACGTGGTTCGGCCATACCGCCTACATCCACGGAGAGACAACAATTTTACTATATTTGAGAATATTACACCGTACAAAATGACGCTCGTGTTTCTACCCAAAACTCGAGACCCCTTACCCACCCGGGTAATGTTTTTGTACCCACCCTCAACTACTAGTAAAAACTACACCCGCTCTCACCCTTATCCACCCGGACAAGATTTTTCTTTTTTTCTTTTTTCTTTTTTCCTCTCATTTTCTCTCTCTCTCACTTCACCCTCTCTCTCTCTCTCTCGTTGGTTTTGGGGTGAGATAATAACTCCCATAGCAACCCTATATATAGGCAACACAAGTAGCTAGAGTCCAAACAAACTTTCCTCATTGCATTCGCCATAGGAGGAACTCTCCTATTTTGCTTCTTCATTGATGTTGAAAAGTCAACATATTCTACATCGAGTATTACTCATTACTGGACCGAAAACGAGCCGAGCTGCTCGCAAGTAATCTCGGTCCGAGATCGGTCAATGTCGAGTTCGAACTCGACTTTTCACAATCGAGCCAAGCTCGAGCCTTTTGTATGTGGGCTGATAGCTCCTCGAGTCGAGCCCAATTTTTTCTTTTATACATATATATATATGTTTTATTATTATAATTAAATATATATATTATATAATTTTTTAATGACGAACCGAGCTTTTCGAGCCGAACTCGAGCAGCTCGATGGTTTATTAGCCGAGGTAGAGCCTCGACTTTCGAGATTCGAGCTCGAGCCCACTTATACATAATCGAGCCGAGCTCGAGCCGAGCCATGCTCGGGTTTGGCTCGGCTCGTTTTCAGCCCTACTCATTACACGTTAATTGCAATGGCTATTATCGCTATTTGTGTGCTTTCTCTCGTTGTTTGAAAAATGATAAATCATTTTTTGAAAAACTGAAAATAACATTGTGTTTATACTAATATAATGTCAGTGCTAAAAATGTTTATGAGTAAAAGGCCAAAATAGTACTTGAACTATACCTAGGTCTCACTTTTGGTGTTCAAACTTTTAAATGTGTCGTTTGGTTCTTGAGCTTTGCAAAACTTGTAATTTTTTTTGCCTTGACAAAAGAACAGGTAAAAGACCAAAAGCGAAAAGTTTCGCAAAGTTTAGGAACCAAAACGGCACATTTAAAATTTTGAACAAAAAAAAATTAGAATTTTTTTTATATATATGATGTTATCCCCGGAGTTAACCGGTCAAATATTCAGTTTAATCGAAAAAGGCGGTTAACATTCCCAGCGAAAAATATCCCCCAAGCAGGGAACATCCCCCGCGGGGAAAAACTCTCGAGGCGAAGAACATCCCCCGAGACAACCTACGTCCGAATAGCACTACCTGAGAACGACGTTTTGCTCGAACATATTCCGGGGACGTCGCAGGACCGAGCCATCTATTTAAAGCCCCTCTGTCTGAAACCCACTTGTCTAAGGCCCATGTGGCAATACCATGGATCCATGATGGGCGTGAAGTGAGGTGGGTGGTTACCACCCCACTAACTCGATCATGGGCCATTACCTCTCGTAATTGGCTACATAAACAAGCTTGAAGGGAGAGGCGGAGGACCCCGGGGAAGGAGCCTGAGAACAGAGAAGTAGCCCGTGGAGAGTTCGACTCAAAGGAGAAAATAGTCTCGGGAAGATGGCCAGAGAGACCTCGGGAAGAGAGAACCGAAAGCGGACCGAGCAGGTCGGCGAAGAACGAGCCGGGCGAGTTAATCTTAAGACGCGAAGGGGGCACGTCGAGTTGGTCACGCTTCGCAAGATGAACGTGGAAAAGAACTTGGGGAAGACCACGTTGCAGCGAGAAGTCCGCGAAAGAAGTGGGTAGGGTTGTGACCAGATCAAGGCGGAAAACCGAGGTAGTATAAAAGGTAATGGCCGAGTCATTCGGAAGTGTGCCTTCGTAAACAAACTGTCTTTTGAGCCTAGCACTTGTAATTACCCGTTTTAGAAGAAGATGATGTATCTGACTTGAGCGTCGGAGGGGCGTCACCGAAACGGTGCTTTCCTAGTGTTTTCTTTGACATTTCAGGCATTCTACGGTGGTGACGAGAACAAACGATCTACTTTGCACGCCAACGCGATGGGCGATTTTTCGGACCGCATCACATGATATCATTAAAATTGATATAAACTTCATATTCAAACCCACAGGATTTTCTTAATTATTTATTTGGAAAAACATCTCAACACCATTATCATGTATGCCTCTTGAAAAAATAAAAGAAGTTAAAAAATATGTACACAAATTAGTTGTTCAAACTTTCAAAATTTTGGTGGATTGAGTTGATATGCCTCTAAAAAAAAGCAAAAGAAGTTTGTGTTCAAATTTTTTAAAATCTAATTATTGGTGCTCAGAATTTTAATTATTGTGCTCAAATTATAATATTGGTGCTCAAAATTTGAAATATGTCGTTTTGGTTCCTAAACTTTGCGAAACTGTTCGATATTGATTCTTTTACCTGTTCTTTAGGTTAAATGAACAAAAAACTTCTTTTGCAAAGTTAACCAAAACGGCACATTTAAAAATTTGAGCACCCACAGTGAGCTGTGGTATAATTCAAGCAACATTTTTGCTCTTTACTCAATATTTATTCTCGGCTTCTCCGTATCGATGTAGTTGGGCTCTTTGTGAAGAAGGATATGGGCCTGATGTTACATACTGGCCTTATTAAGCCCAATAATATATGTAGTATATAGAGCTGGCAAATGGGCCCGCGGCCCGTGGGCCAGCAAGCCCCGCGGGCGGGCGGGCTGTTAATTTCAGCCTGCCAGGGAGCGGCCATGCCCGCGCGGCCACGGCAGGCCCGCCAGAAAATAGCTCATTGAATGAGCTATTCAATAAGTGGGAAAATTTTGATGGGCATACATTTCCTCTACATTATTAAATTAAGTGACCGGCTATCTTATTTTAGCTTAACTTATGCTTAACGTGTCCCACGATTTCCCTCAATATTCTAATACAATATGTTGGTCGCGTATATGCGTGAGATAATATCAATATGGATTTACTTCACTGTGCGATAAAGTGTTGAATGATTAGCATCTTCATGCATTGTTATGCAAGATAAATTGAGTTCGTACTGCATGCATTATGGCAATTTAGCATTCCCTAATGTTAATCTAAGCACGACAGTTACCCTTTGTTGTCAAGACCGCATGTCGCCGCCGACCATGTTCGTCCCCGAAAAAGGTTATCATATAATATATTAAATAATAAGAAATTATATTGTTTTTATATTTTTTAGCTATGATTTATAATATAAAAACATAAAAAATTAATATTTAAAAAAGTTGATTACATTAATATATTTTCCAATTTGAATTCTTATTTTTTAATTTTTCCTATTTTTGTTATGTTTTTCCAATTTTTATTAGTTTTTCTTTTTTTATTTTTTAAAACATGCGGGCTAAGCCTGCCAGGCCCGCTACCCGCCTGCAGGCGGCGGGTAGGCTTGTCAGTGGGGCGGGGAATCCCCGTCCCCGCGGGGATCCGCCCCGAAAAAGGCGGGGATTCCCCGTTCTCATATCCCCGCGGGGCGGGGATGGGGGAGAATTTCTCCCCGTAGGCAGGGACGGGCCGGGGACGGGGTTAGGGTCCCCGCCCCGCTCCCCGTGGGTACCCGGTACAGTTTTACTATTAAAATTTATATAGAGTATGGATTACGTGGGCTAGTTATAACAAGTAAATTAGTTGGGCTGAACTTTATAATTCCCAAGCCCATTCTTATTAAAACACCAAAACAGAATTAAAATTCAGCCCTAATTCCATTCATTTCTGCTTTACCTTCACGCATCACTCGCAGCCATACTCCAAAAGAGGAACGACGACTACCGTGGCCGTTCAACATCTTCGCCGAAGTTAATAGCTCATCTCGAGGTTAGTCCATTTATTTATCTCAAGCTTGGTTTATTGTCTTGTTTGTGTTTCTATATATGAGTCGATTGTTTTTTGGGAGTTCGATTATGAGTTTTGGAAGCTGATTCGATCTTTACAGATGACATCTTCAGAAATTCCGTCTCAAGACTCAATGATTAATCCATCTCCGCCTGAGGATTCTCAACCCGTGATAGGCGCATCTAACTCGCCAGTAGCAATTGATTCAACTCAAGTAACGTGCGACAGTGAAGATATTGTTATTTTGGCGGTAAGAGAGATTTGAAATCGGTTGTGTGGAACCATTTCAAGAGACAAAAAAGTGATAACAAGTGGAAGGCGATATTCGTCCATGAGTATCCTTGAATATGGTCGAGCATCAAGGATTTCGAAAGTTTGTGAGTTCTCTCCGGCCGTTATTCAGGTAGTTTCTCGAAGTACCGTAAGAAGCGACAATCATGAAGATTTATGAATATGAACGATCAAAATCGATGAGGCTTCTTGACAAAAATAAGAGTAAAGTTGCCATCACCGACCGACATGTGGACTGCTAGCAATCAAAGAAAGGATTTATGGCCGTCACGACACATTTCATTGATGACGCTTGGAATCTCCAAAGTCGAATAATCAGGTAATAATATTTTGAACTTTATAGAATATTTACAAATAACCTTACGCACAAATTGATGACTATTTATTTTGCAGGTTTATTTATGTGCCATGTCCTCATACGGCCGATGTGATTGGCGATGTTCTCGTCGATTGTTTGATGGATTGGAATCTTGATCAAAAGCTTACTACACTAACCGTGGATAATTGCACAACCAATGATGCAGTAATTAATTTGATTTTGAACAAATTGAATACAAGTTCTCTTTGGTTGGAAGGGTCTTTGTTTCACATGCGATGTTGTGCCCATATCCTTAATTTGATTGTCAAAGATGGTTTAGAAGTTATTGGTGATGGCATTGAACGGATCCGTGCTAGTGTTGCTTTTGGGTTGCTACTCCTAAGAGATGTGAGAGATTTGAAGAAACAACTCGACAATTGAAGGTACCTTTTGCCAAAAAGTCAGTTCTAGATTGTAAGACTAGGTGGAATTCAACTTATGCAATGCTTAGTATTGCGATCATATATAAAGATGTCTTCAGTAGATTGAAACAACGTGAGCCGCTTTACAAATGTGTGTCCCCACGGAGGAAGATTGGGCAAGGCTGAGGCAATTTGTGAGAGATTGAAGTTGTTTAATGATGTGACAGAGCTATTTTCTGGGACTAAATATCCTACGGCAAATATATATTTTCCCGAGATTTGTGAAAGTAGAATGGCTTTGAGGCGATAGTTATGGCCGGAAGAATGTTGGAAAAATTCGACAAGTATTGGTCGCAAATTCACAGAATAATGGGTGTGGCTACTGTTTTAGATCCTAGATACAAGCTTTTTACTGTTGCAATATATTTTCCCATTCTTTATCGTGTCGAGGAGGCAAACACTGAAATTAGTAGGATTCAAGAGCTTTGTTCTAAGTTGGTAACTGAATACTCATCAAAGTTGAAGACGAATGGACTAGGTGGATTTTCTGCAACTTCTCATTTACCGGTGACTAGCCTTGACGATATAGATCCGATGAGTAATTATGACAGGTTTGTGCTGAGGACCACGAGAGCGATAATGGTAAAACAGAATTGGATTATTATTTAGAGGAACGAGTCATACCAAGAAATGTTGATTTGATATTTTAAGTTGGTGGAAGAATGCACTTAAATACCCACTTTGCAATTGATTGCTAAAGATGTCCTAGCAATTCCTATATCTACTGTGGCTTCAGAGTCGGCTTTTAGTACCGGGGGGAGATTTGTAAGCCCACATCGTAGCCGACTTCATCACGACACAATAGAAGCATTAATGTGTACACAAGATTGGTTATGGGCAGATTCGAAAGGTACACAATCATATGTACATACGAATTAATCATCTATTTCTGTTCAAATTAATAATCTTCTACGACCTTTAGGTACACATCTTCTGCTCAATGTTCTCCACTCTATGAAGATAATGAGGGTGATGAAGATGTAAGTTGGTTAGATATTCCAATCGCTCCTTTATTTTTTTAACCAAGAAAATATATGCATGTTTATTAACTAACTTGCTTGCACTGTTCAACAGGATCTTTGAATTGGATGTTTTTGAGCATCGATAAAGGGGATGTATAACGTGTGCGTTGTTAGAGTTGGCTTACTGCTTTTGTACTGTATGATATGGATGGTAGGATTATTGTTGCGATTGAACTTAAGAATGATATTTTGAAGTTTAAATTACTTTTTTTTAAGTCATTGTCGCGGAGCGGGTATCCCCGCGGGGATGGGGATCCCCGCGGGTCGGGGATGGGGATCAAATCCCCGCCCCAAACTCGCCCCGTTGACAAGCCTACGGGCGGGCCTTATTTTCCAGGCCCGCCAGTAGACAGGTGCCCGTGTCCGCCCCGCTGGTGGCGAGCTTCGGCGGGCTACGGGCCGGCCCGCCCCGTCGGCCTGTTTTGACAGTACAAAGTATAGGATGTCATTCTTTAGAGATGAATAATGAACTATACATTAAAAACAAACTAATAAACGATTGATCGTGATTTAATCATTTACGACAACGAGATTTGCTTTTGATAAATATAGGTATCAAATGAAATGTTAAGCCATAAGAAATGATTATAGTCTTTTATTATTTGTATATTACTCCGTAAAAATATAACAAGTGGTGGAAAGTTACATTAGTATTGTTGTATGTCGTCAAGACGATGAAGAAGAAGCTATCATCATCATTCTTACAAACTCTTCGTAGCTGACTAAACCATCTCCATCTAAGTCTGCTTTCTATTATCATCTGAGCAGCTTCTTCATCGGTCAATCTTTCTCCCAAGTTTATCATCACATTTCTCAGCTGCAATAACATATATAATTTTACAAACCAGCATGTCGTTTTTATTTTTTTTTATTTAATCGATTCCTAGTATTCGTTCATTACCTCAACTGCAGATATAAATCCATCTCGATCCCTATCGAAGACTTTAAAAGCTTCCTTCAGCTCATCAGATACATTTTCCTGTCCAAATATAAAAAGAAAAAGTCAGCGGTGAGTTGCTTTTTCTATTATTTGAATTTAATGGATCTTTTTTTTTTTATCTACCTTCATCTTTCTTGACATGATGCTCAAAAACTCTTGGAAATCTATTTTTCCGTCAGAATCAACTTCTTTCATCATTTCTTTGATCTCCTCCTTAGTTGGATGTTCGTTCAATGATTGTATAGCTGATGCTAGTTCTTCCACGGTTATTAATCCTTCGAATTATTAGAGAAAATGATATAAAATAAGAAAATTTAAAGATCATGTTTCAATTCTTTTCTGTCAATGGAAATACTCACCATTATAATCCTTATCAATGAGAGAAAACGCTTCTCTGAACTCAGAAATCTGCTCTTCCGTCAATTCATCGGCCATTTTGTTTATTTTTTCTTTAAATGCGTTGTATTTGAATTATTTGAAGAAAGGGAATAGAAGAGTGGAGTGAAATAATTGTTTGTGGCTATAAATCAGTTGTATTTATAAAGAGGTGAAGGCACTATGCAATGGGAATTAATTATTTCTTTAATATTATAGTCTAGCCTGAGAATTTAGTTAAGAGGCGGTAAAAGTCAAACACAAGAACAAAGAAAAATTACATTCAACGTTCAATACTCCTTTTAATAGGATCGTTTAGTTGAACTTCAACGATTGAATTGGTATTTAAATTCAGACGCTAATATATTATTCTTTGCCCATTTAATGGGGGGAGAGGTTAAGTCAATATCGCTAGTCAGATGGGGAATGACTTCGATCTCTTTTTTCTTGGCATTTAAATTCATTTCATTTATATTTATATATTCAAGTCGGTCCAATATTTCATGCTGAAGACCGAGTCTACACGCTTCAACATCGACGAGAATGTAAAAGAAGTTCATGACATCAATAAACTAATCGCAATCTTAATGGAAACAACAATTAATATAATCCTAGTCTTAATGAACAACAATTCAATTACAACGTTTTTCCTATATATAAATAGAGGAATTTTATGGTGTTCACCTTTATGTGAGCCACCTTACATGGGCACCTGTCGATGTGGCCCTTATCGTGCCATGTCGACATGCCACATCAGCATTAGATGGTACGTAACAATAATTAACACATTCTAGGGATCATTGATCGACATATCGGACGGTTATGTGGCACTTTACGCTTTATGTGTCACTTGTTATGTGATCTATGGGCATATATAAACATGCCACACATCGTTCGATATGTCGACCAGTGACCCCTAAAATGTGTTATTAGTGTTACGTACCATCTAATGTTGATGTGGCATGTCGACATGGCACGAATAAGTGTCACATCGATCACAAAGTCATTACCAGGTCCTCTCTTACGACAAGTGCCCATGAAAGGTGCTCACATAAAGTGAGTACCATAAAACTCCTCATATATATATATATATAATATATATATATTATATATATATATGTATTAGGGTTAATTTCCTATATATACTTGCATTCAAAAAATGAGCCATGTTGAGTTTCGTCAAAATAAACGGGCCGATATTCATCCTTTAATGGCCACTTTGTTTAGCCCAATTTACAATATATGAAAAAAGAAAAAAAAAAAGATATTTTTTATTCGTAATCGTTGTTTTGTTTCACTTGAGCTCATCAGTTCATCTCCTTCTTCGCCATCCCAAAACCTTCAAAACCAACACATTGAAAGGCGAAGAAGCTATGTCAGTTGGTCGCATCACAGTAGCACTGAAACCTACGCTCTCGTACCAAACCAAAACGGCCTTCGCCCTAGTTTTTTCCGTGTTTCAGAGGCCGTTTTACAGATTTCATCCATCGAAGAAGGCGCCAATCAAATGTTCCTTCGAGTACCGCAACGATGGATTCAGCGACACTTCGCCTGCGGCGGAAACCGATGGTAGTTCGGTGGAGTTTACGAGTACGAGAGGTACGCTTCCCACTACCCGAAACCGTCTGAGATTCCGTGGAGGAAGGAGCTGTGCAACACGGTGAACCTCATAGCAACGTCGGCGCGCCCGTGCAAATCAAGCACCTTCCCTCCGGGAAAAGCGTCGCCTGGTCCCGATTAGCTGTGAGGAAATCACAGACCGAAACTATTTGGTATGGTAGCTGGCGCTCGCCTCTTAATTTGTTTTTGTTGTTGCATGTCTGTTTTTTGGTCATGGTGTTTGGTTTGGATCAAATTCTTACCAATTTCATGTGGCTCGCATTGTTGTGAGCTTTGATTTTAGCTTGAAGTTGCCAATTTGAGAAGAATTGGGGATTTCTTTTGTTTTTGGGTGTTTTAGGGTTCTTTTGGCTTGTTTTTCTCAGGAAGAATGTATTTGTGTTGAAAACGCTGAACTTCATTAGAAACAAGTTTTCAGCAAAAACTTTGAACCTGAAATGTTTGTAGGCTCACACTTCCATTCTTTGAATGTGAAGCTCTTCCACAGAGCTCATTAGCATAACGTAGTCTTTTTTTCTCCGTTAACATTCAAAAGCTTTCGATTTCATCATCGAAAATGATAGTTAGCCTAACCATCGATCAATCCATTCATAATTTTCCAGGATCGGCTTAACTTTCTGGGATGAGTTGGCCAACATAGCTTTCCATCACGTCGAGAAAGGTCAGCAGATATACGTCAATGGGCGCCTATCTCAGACACCGTGGAAAGTGAGATGGAAAACAAGTGACATATTACAAGGTATTCTACCATTTCCTAAAAATATTGTTATATTCCTCCATCATTTTCTTCTTAAAACCATGATCATATATCATCTTCCTCAGGTAGTTGTTCAGGAGCTAAATTTCATCGAAAAGGGAAACTCGCCCGTGTCGCTATACGATGGAGGCTCCTCCGATTATTCTACACCAAGTAAATTACTTCATTTTCTCTCATCTCTTTGCACGCTATTCTTTACCTCGAGAACAATCTGTATTCCAGGCAAAAAGCAGAACAGCAATCGTTCTGTGATGTCCACTGACTCTGTCGAAAAACTCTGGCAAGCTTACTTTGCTAATCCATCGGAATGGTGGGACAATAGAAAGAACAACGGTAGCAAAAATCCCTCCTTTTTCGCCTAAAGAAATGTTCAACGTAAATTTGGCAATGCCTTCGCACAAAATATTCATTGATAACATGTTTGCAGAGAAGCCCAAATTACCCAGATTTCAAGCACAAAGATACGGGCGAAGCATTGTGGGTGAAGGAAGGATAATCCTTCATGGGTCAAATCCCAACTCACCGTGCTCGATTCAAAGTTGGAATCGTACAATGGTCAAGGGTCTAACTCGAGGGTGAGTTTCATGTCTGCCAATGACATGGGCCTTTTTTGATTAGGTGTGTTGTCTGATTAATGAAAGAACAGTGTAGTGTTGTATAATTACATCCTTAAGTGGAATGTATGAGATTGGCTTTGTAAGCCTTAGATCGTCAACGAGTAAATTAAAGAAAAAAACATCTATGTTCTTCTCTGCATATGTCGTCGTGTACGTATACAAAAGCTTAATTCGACCCATAAGTCGAAAATCTGCAACCAGTTACATATGAGGAGTTGAATTTTTATTCTAATGCTTTCTTACGGATAAGTAAAGTCTTTGACTTTAGACCCTTTGACGATTCTCAGCTTCTTGCAAGAAGTAAGGAACATATCCCATGGAACATCGCCGACTAACATCCAATCGCCTTCTCCGTTTCGTACGTAGGCGTGTGTGCCGCCGATCCATTGTTTGTATCCATCTCTAACTGAGTACATACCTTTAAGTTAAAAGAAAAAGAATAAGAAAAAAACGTCCACGTAAAGACATACATTAAATTAATATTTTTTTTTCGGAGGAACATTAACATTAATATTTAAGTGCAGTTTAATTATTAGTACCTACCTATGGTACAGTTGAACAAGTTCTCTAAAGCCTTGAGGAGGTCAGAGTAATTCTTGTAGCACTTGAGATCAATCTTCCTCAGATGAGATAAGCGATCCATGCTCACTTTAACGTATAGCCCACTTATTATTACAACATCTGATGATGACGGAGCATAATCAAAATTGATTATTACTCAATGATGTGCTTTTCTTTCTGTGTGATCTAACTGGTGGCCAGCCAATCACTTGTGTCCTAAAAGTATATACATAACAATACATCAGAGCAGATAAAGTACGCAGATAACCATGTACGAAGTAATAATGTGTGCTTGTGTACGTGTGATAGATTTGACTTTTGAGCTTACTATGGAGGAGGCGATGCAATGTTTGTTCTTGATTCTTGAGGTTCGTTGAATCCGACAATTCTGATGAAGATCTCTTGTTGTTAGAAGCATTGATATGGGGAGTTTGCTGATTATGGCTGTCGTCGTCGCCATATTATTTTCTGGTAAGCCCAGTCTCAGTTCAGTTGCCTTGAGATGATTTAGATCATTATTATTTATACAAGTTTCGCCATTTTTCTTCTTCCTTCTTTTCTTCTTTGCCTTGTCGAGTGATTTTTTTTCCAAGGGTTGGAAAAGCCAAGTTTTATGTAAGAGGGAGACGATCGAATGACTACGAAATAGATCAGCGAGGAAACAACGTATTAAATACAAAAATTAAATGTCAAAATTGTAGGTTAGCGCGGGGGGACATATTCACATGTGGGTGCAATGAAAGAATATTCAAATCAATTAAAAACTAAGAACAATAAGTAAAATAAATGCGTACATCGAATTGTTTGCGCATATGGGGACGACAAGGTTTCCCAAGACAGTACATGTGTCTGCGAAAAGGTCGACAAGTTGATAATCTAACGCACGAAGTGGAGGAAAATGACGTTATTCAAGCTTTTATTATAGTCTTTCTAAATTTAACAAAATCATTAGTGAATCCGATCATGAAATAAATGAGCTTAGAATTATTAGAAAGAGAGATCGACAGCAAGCGCATGCATGTTTAAAAGTGTCGTCGAAGCAGCAAACGCCAACACAAACTGTGGACGTAGATTTTACTTCACTCAATCACCAAATACCAACCATTCAAGAATTGACGTACAATTTGACAAATGCATGCATTTATCATATATTATTCAGACTATGTGTTTCGAGTTAAAAACGTGGGCCCACCACACGTGGGTTAGGTTTAGACATGGGCTGTTTCTTATTGCGTTGTGGCCTACAAAGTTACGTTGGTCCTAATACCATCTCCAACAGTCAAAACGCAAACGCATTTTGCAGTTCCATATTTTGCGTAACTGTTCTCCAAAGTCAACTGCAAACGCAAACGCAAAAGAATATTCCTGTAATATTCTCTTTTCTACCAACTTTTATAACTTTTCAATATCACCCCTATATTTTACTACTTTAGAAACTAACCACAATATTCTTTTAATTTTGATTTAGATAAAAACATATTAAAAACATAGAACAAAATATTTATTAAAAATATCGAAAATTACACAACATAACAATTGAAATACAATGAGATAAACAGTCGTACAAATAAAAGATAGATAATTATTAAGTCTCGGAACTAGTGTATTCCTCCATAAATGATCAATTAGCACATTTCTAAGTGCAATGTACGGGGCCTTAATGGTCCTGCAAAGCAGAGAGAGATCTCTCTCTTCTGCAATAGATATAGAATTAGTTTACTATGCCTGATAGAAACAAAACTAAAGTTAGAAAATGGGAATCTGGTGTTGAATAAATTGTTCTGTGGTGGGATGGCTGTCATAACTTTACCTCTCACCCTAATGGCCGGATCATGGTTGTGTGGAGAGGAGGATATGAAGTGGAATTAATCTCTAAATCAGCACAACTATGCACTTCAAAATTCTCAAGGATAATGCCCTGATTACTTTCTTACATGTGTGTATGGTTTAATGAAACTGTAGCTAGTAGCAGTCTCTGGGACATTATCAGGCAGATTGGTTGCTCCCTTACTGACCCATGGTTGATTTGGGGGGATTTTAATAACATCAGAAGTTTTGAGGATAGAATAGGTGGTTCTCCTATCCAAGCCTCTGAATTTTTGGAATTCAACCAATGCCTCCAGACTGTCAACTTGAGGAAGTAAAGCGAAGTGGCTGTCAGTTTTCATGGTCTAATAAACAGTGCCCAGACAAGAGGATTTGGAGCAAAATCGAATGGGCATTTGGAAAACTATCGTGGATATCCAAATACTCTGATATACCACAGTTTTCCTTAGTGAAGGAGTGTCTGATCATTCCCCAATTCTCCTGAAAAGTGCTACCAAAAGGCAGAGTTTAGGCGACCTTTCAAGTATTTCAACATGTGGAGTACTGCTACCTCCTTTCTGTCTGTTGTAAAACAGCATTGGTTCTGTACTAGTGGGAATACAATGAAAGAAACCTACAACAACCTGACTCGGCTGCAGAGGCCTTGAAAGAATTGAATAAAGAGGTGTTTGCAGACATTGTGAATAAAAATGCTTTGGTGCAAAAACAGCTTGAGGAGTTCACCTTGCAGTTCATAACAAACCCTATGTGTTCGTATTGTTGAAACAGGAAGAGGAACTCAGAGCAGAATACAGGTTTTGAGTATTGCAAATGATAAATTTTGAGGGCAAAAAGCAAAGGCTAAATGGTTGGATAAAGGGGGATAGCAACTTTGCATACTTTCATGCTGTTCTCAAGCAAAGAACTTACACAAACAAAATTCTTCAATTACGGATTCTGAAGGAAAACTCCTTTCTGATCAAGAGGACTATTCAACAGCACTTCACTGATTTCTTTCAGGGTCTGTGGGCACTAAAATGCGAAGGAGACAGCAGCCTGAGCAGATAGTTGCTGCCGAGGGTGTACCTTGTCCCTAACTGATCACTGAGCCTTGTTAAGCCATTTGACAAGGGGAAGTGTGGGAGGCAATGAAATCTATCAACGAGGATGTGGCTCCTGGGCCGGATGGATATGGTAGCGGATTCTTCAAGCAAGCATGGTCTGTAGTTGGGAATCAAGTTACTTCAGCAGTAATGGATTTCTTTGAATCAGGCAAAATGCTTCCTCAGTGGAATCAAACTATCCTCTGCCTTATACAAAAAACTGCGAGTCCTAGAACTGCTCAAGAGTTTCGGCCAATTTCTTGCTGCAACACGATTTACAAATGTATTCCAAGCTGCTCTGCTCACGACTTAACCTATTCTGCCCAGCTGTTCAGGATAATCAGAGTGCTTTTGTGAAGGGGAGATCCATTGTACACAACATATTACTTTGCCAGGAATTAATCAGAGTATACAGCAGACAGAATGCTTCAGTAGAGCTCTGCTAAAAGTGGATATTAGAAAGGCGTATGACACTTAGACTGGGATTTTTTGAGAAACTGGTTATGCTTGCTAAAGATACCACTGAAATTTGTGAATTGGGTCATGGAGTGTGTTACCAGTGCTTCATATACTATATCTGTTAATGGTTCGCCACAAGGCTGGTTCAGAGGGCAAGAGGTGTCAGACAGGGGGATCCCATTTCACCCTTATTATTGTGTTAGCCATGGAATATCTGACTAGGAAATTCCAGTTATCAGCCAAAGATCCTAGGTTTAGATACCACCCCTTATGCAAGCAAGTACAACTTGTGAACCTATGTTTTGCGGATGATTTGATGATATTCTGAAAGGAAAACATGCAACAGTGAATGTAGTGAAGGAAGCATTGGAGCAGTTCGCCTCTGTTTCTGGCCTACAGCAAATCAGCAGAAATCGAACTTGTTTCTTGCTGGAGTCAAAGGGGATGCAGCTGAACTGATGACCAAGTCCACTGGATTTCAGATTGGACAGTTCCCCATGAGATATTTGGGAGTCCCTATCTCCCCTACGAAATGGAACAGAACATCCTGTGACAGATACTAGCTGAGAAAATTTTAGCTAGAATACGCTGTTGGTATACCAGAAATCTATCCTATGCTGGTCGTCTTTGCTGATTATTTCGTCTTTTGGCTACACATGGCTATTGGGGTTCTGTGTTTCTGTTGCCGAATGAAATCTGTCTCAAGACGGTGGATCATGCTTGTAAAGAGTTTTGTGGGGGGAAAAAGCTACATGGTAAATGCATCCCACTAATCAGTTGGGACAGAACCTGTCTACCTCGTAGCAAAGGGGGGCTGAATTTAAGGATTGCTTAACCTGGAACAAAGCGCTTGCAGGCAAACAGATTTTGGGATGCAACCTTGAAATCGGATTCGCTGTGGATTAAGTGGATTGATGCAATATATTGGAAGGGTACTAATTTTGGGATTTTACCCCAGCTGTGGACTCTTGCTGTATTGGAAGAAATTGCACAAGTTAAAAGGAAAGCTTCAGGGGTGGATATGTGGATCACAGATGGATCTATGCGGCAGATGGTAAAATACAATGTCCCAACGGGCTACAATTGGCTTAAAGGTGAGCAACCTTCGTTCCCCTACAGTCAAGCTATATGGAACAAATTCAACATGCCCAAGCATTCGTTCTTTCTCTGGTTAATGATTCAAAAGCGGTTGCTAACTGCTGACAGATTAACCAAATGGGGGCTAGCGATATCTAACCCTAAGTGCAAATTATGTGGTATAACAGAGGAATCGGTTGAGCATTTGTATCTGGAATGCACATTCAGCCAAAACATGCTGCGGAAATTGTCTCACTGTTTTTGG